>JASEVX010000014.1:37181400-37308900 GCA_031761405.1 Serripes groenlandicus
GATAATTAACGCTGAGTCTCTACTGTTGGTTTTCTCGTAATTCGGTTAAAATGTAAGACAGGCCATTCCGGGTTCGTTCCCCGCTCACAACGGAGATGGCAGAGTGCTCTTGGATTAGGCATTTGGCCTATCTTAGTACCAGTGTGTCAACCACGGACTATGGATGAATGTTCTCTCGTCGTGATATAACTGTAATATTGTCAAAAACTGCATGAACCATGATAAAAAAGGAAACAAGTCATATAATTGTATAAAGCCCACCTTCACACATGTTTCCTCATTTTCGAATAAGACTTCCACACATTATTTACAGACAACTGATTGATTGGGAGCTTAACGGCGTTTTCAACACTCTTTTAGTCATATTACGTCGGCCAGTTCACTTACTTCTGTGTTTCCTGGCTTTCTCGCACCTGTACTCTACACAACATACTTTCCAAGCAACTGGCTGCTTTTCCACATAGACTGTTAGCCCATTGGTGAAAGACGAATGACGCTTGTTACAGTGACTTTTGTCAAACGTCGGAAAGAATGTTGGCCAAGCTCGGAGAATAACTCGCAAGCCCTGGATAGACAGCCTATGTCGCTTTCGAGAGAGCATCGGGGGTCGGCATGATAAACATAAACATTCTGAAAAGTTTTCAGCATGCTAAAGTCAAAAGGTTTTTGACTGGACATAACCCATATTCGAACTTGGCCTAGATGGCATAAAGCCAAACATTGACAAATGCTTCAGTTTAAAAGGCAGCTTCTAATGTATAAAAAGTGTGCGTCAATGTGGTCTAACTACCTAGTTTTTGACCCGGCATGACGAATTCGTAATTGGCCTAGACATGATCAAAAATAAATTCGGACACTTTTTCAGCATGCAAAAGTCAAAACGTTTTTGACAGGACATTTCCCACATTTGAGCTAAGCATAGATAGTAGCATCAAGACCAACATTATGACTAAGCTTCAACATGCTCACGTTAAAATGCTTTTGATCAACATGACCTGGATTCGAACTTGGCCTAGATATCATCAAGACAAACATTCTGAAAAAAATTCAAGCTACATAAACAAAATTTGTCTTAAATTTGGCCTAATGACCTAGTGACCTAGTGACCGGACATAACTCATATTGAAACGTAGCCTAGGTAAGAACAAGATACACATTTTCTAGATTTTCCTTATATTTGGAATTATGACCTAGTTTTGACCCATAGTCGAACTTGTCCTAGATATCAGCAACATAAATACACTGAATAAGTTTCTTGGGTATTGGATGCATATAGTGGCATGCAGAGTGTTAACAACAGCGGCACATTTTTGACGACGAATGACTGACAAAATGCGATTCCAATAACGCAACTTTAGGAGCACTTCATGCTCGGATGCGTTAAAAATATATGTGCCTGCACAAAGAAAAAATTAACTAAACAATAAAGACTAGAGTTTAAGACCAATCTGATCAAAATCATATCCAAATATTCGCTACGAGGAAGCCTTTCGTATGACATTTTCTTCAGTCTATCAGGTTCTTGCTTTCTTTTGTTTTGGTACGAAAGTAAAAATCTGTTTACGTGGAAAACCTATATATAATATATATATTATATTGAGAAAACCAATATTTAATAAAAATCTGTTTACGTGGAATACCTATATATAATATGTATATTATATTGAGAAAACCAATATTTCGAACTCAGCGTTAAATATAGACCTGGGTCCGCCTAAGCATGCCGCGTAGGCTAACCCGGACAAACACTTTTCGCCTCCTGTGGATTTTCTATTCCAGAACTCGTTACTCTATATATAGTCTATTCCTCTAATCCCCTGAGACAGAATGAGACGGCCCGGATTAGCCTGAGCGGACTGTGCAGGCTGATCTGGGTCTATACATTACGTCCATAATGTTGGTTTTCTCCAGGAACGGCTCATATATATTTAGCCATGCAAATCACGCGATCATATATTTTACAACGCCTACAAGGAGATCGAACTTGTTGTTATCACATGCATATTACATGCCTTGATATGAATAAAATGTTCAATGTTCAAATAATACGACTAAACACACGCCACCAACTCTGGCGGCTGTGTTTTTCAATTGATGGAAATAACTTGAATCTTAGTAGAGGTTTCATACAGGGAACATTTGTGCTTATAAATGTTGAAAAGTAAAAGTTTTACTATGTACACATAAGGAAAACAAGAGCAGCCCCCGATACACATGTTTTTCAACCGATCGGATTTGTGCCGAATTATTTTCAAATATCTGTCCAAGGGACCTTTTTAAAGTTCATTCTTCCATGTCCATGGCAATTTTTTTCCATTGGATTCGAAATCCGCTGTGGTCGAGTGATTAGCGTTGGGGATTTCGAAACTGGGTGTCCCGGGTTCGATCCCCAGTCGCGGCACCTCGGTCATGGTGGAGTGCCCTTTGGCAAGGCACATTTTCTAGCCTAGTATTGGTTTGTTTACCCAGGGATCATGAATAAGAGAACTGTCGTCGTGATATAACTGAAATAATGTTGAAAACGGCGTAAAACTCCAATAAATAAATAAATAATAAATCCATTGGATTCGATTCTGTGATTGTTTTTAAAGAGGACTACCAAAGAAACATTCCAGTGAAATTATTTCGAAAACGGTCTATTTATTTAGGAGGACAGACGACACTTAAATTTTAAAATGAACACACTTTTGTTACATTGATACATTTTAAAATGCCACTTGGATAGTTCACGAAAAATCTGCAGCAGACGACTTTGAAAGCGACTGGTCAAAAGTATGTAAAATCTCTCTTAATAAAGTTGAAAACATTATGGCTAAAGGAGAAATTGCTTATTCAACAACGTTTTCAAAAGTCGTCTGCTGCAGACGCGTCAAAAAAGGTACATTTAAAGGAAAGGTTTAATACATTATCTTAAATAACCCACATAGGCAGTGAACTATAATTTGAAAACGTAATGGCAAAATAAGAATTGTCCTTATCTTTGCTTAATTGTGTCCTCTGCTATTCATTTGTTTTTTGTATAGGAGAAAAGGTTATAATCGATCCGGATCAAATTCCAATATAATTATATGTATGACGAAGTCTTAACCTTTCCCATATACAGACGCTTTCTTCAGAAGCCAACTTTTGAAAACATTGTGACAAATGGAGAAATTGCTCATTATTATGAGCAATTTCTTCTTTTGTCACAATGTTTTCATATTCATTCAATAACTGTTCTTTCATTTATTGATATATTCAATATTCTTGACTTCATAGTATACGAGTCGTCTGCTGTAGATTTACTGTATGTGGGAAACGGAAGTGCTAATAAATTAGTATGCAAATGCAGGTGTGGAGTTTATATATGAATGTATTACGCATATTTACCATTAGCCATTTGTTAAAGGTATATATTCTTATGTTTTGATTGGCGCTCTTGGTTGCGGAGTAAGCATAACGACTGACTGCCTGGCGTCAGGATAAACGGACCAGAAGTACAGTTAACTCACACAGGAAACGCCGTGATATAACTGAAACATTGTTGAAAACGGCGTAAATCACCTAACAATCAATCCTGATGCGTGGATTGAAGGGATATAATAGTCCCTATTCACGTCGATTGGTTAATTTATTGATCCGGCTTAGTGCCTTCTTTATTTGTAATTTAATCGGCCGTGGTCTAATGTGATTATCGTGCGAGATATTTGACCGTTCGTCTCGGGTTAGATCCCCGCTCACGTCCGCGATAGTGGAGTGCCCTTGGATAAGGCACATTTCCTATCCTAGTACAGGTATGTCAGCCACAGACTATGAAACTGTGTGTTTTTTCGATGTGTGTTATAGTGGTTAAAACGGCGTAAACCCATAATAAATAATAAATACAAAAAACTATTTATATAACCATGTTAATTTCCCCCGGACATGTTTACCATGTTTGTAATTGAAGACAAATACCGTAAGCTCCGGTCACCAGTTTTGTTATATCTCGTCGAAAATACTTTTCCCAAGTATAAATATGGTTACATTATTGAAAGCATTATCTTCTGTACATAACACAGACATTTTGTATAAAATAAATAAAATGGAAGTGGTGAAAAGTACTCATGTCTTTCTTTCCATTCAGTTATAGGATATACGGGGGAGATTTTTGGGTCATTATAAGTGTAACGGAAGCGGTTTCTTGAAGCCACCGTACATATACATGCCTCTACCTTTTCTTATGACTTTTCTAGTTACTACATGTATGCCTGCCTTATTTACTTGTGGTATGCATGGTTCATGTGATTATTGTGATTCTTGTGTATACACAAGGTATTCTGTACTATATAAGGCCTGTCTCTTTCTGTTCTCTTCCCAGTTGTGGCAAGCTCCAAAGATAACGTTTACCTACCATGCTGACCACTCTGAGCACTCTCTCTCTCTCTCTTTCTCTGACTTTCCCTCTATTAAGATATATATTGTCAGTTTAGTTGTTAACATGTCTCATTTACTGTATATATTTGTCCTGTTTAGGCAATGAGTAAAAGCAAACACTTATTAAAAGTATTAACTAGCATTCTTTCTCTGTTGTCGTGTCGTATCCTAAATCGAACCTGCCGTCGCCGGTTACATAAGTCAAAATAATTTGCAAGAGATCATCTTAACTTTTGTAAAAAATGTTTTAGGTGTAAAAAACTGCAACGTATACTTCAGCTGTGTATGGGGAAGTAGGCCGTTGTCCTTTATACATTAACGGATTTTCAATCATTATTAAATACTGGTTAAAATAATTCCTTCTAAATCCTCTATATCAGTAGGATTTTGCAGAAATGGTAACGGAAATTGTGTAGTAATGTTAAGAAAATGGATTTGAATATGTATACGGAAAACTCCGTATGACATAAATTTGAATAAATTTGAATAAATCATTTCATATTCAAAAGTCGTCGGATTGATTTTTTAAACATATTTGGCACGACGATGTACATAAATCCTGTCGGCGATTCCAACATTTTTCATTTATACCTCGGTGTTTCATGTGTGACCCGACCGGTGATCGAACGCGCGACCTCCCCCCCGATCACCGGTTTGGTTATACCAAAGAAAGTAGTACTTAATGGCTTTCCCACTTTGGAGCTCAGAACTGTTAGCATTTACGACTGACTCCCTGGTTTCAGGTTATACTGTTTAACTACCCAGGAAACGCAGTGATATAACTGAAAAATGTTTAAAGGCGGCGTAAAAACATTACTCCTATAAAAAACAAATCATTCTTTATTTATATAAACTGTCCGATAAATAGATTTTGAAATACCCATCGAAATCTATTAATAGACTGGAAATTTGAAAGTATATTTTTATAGATATATGGAATCCCAAAAAGATCGAATGACCACAGGGACTTTTGCTCCTCTAAAAATAGAATTCGCCAAAAGGACAACAACCTGGACCAAAAACGAAGGTACCTTCTATCGCGATTATTTTTCCAGGAAACGTTTCGGAATGATTCATTTTTTTTCGCTGCTCAATGGTAAGTGTTATTGTGACAGAAAATAATCGCAATATCACTGACAATTACCGCAACGAAAAAAAAAGAAATATTCCGAAATGTCGATAGAAGGTACTTTCGTTTTTGGTCCAGGTTGTTGTCCTTTTTGATAATTCGCGAATATTGCAAAGGAATTAACATACGTAGAGAGAACAAATTCACGTTATTTTGTTATAGTTCGACAGAGAAAAGCATTATTGATCTATTCCGTACTTCAAATTCATATATTTGTTCGAATACTTTGAAAAAAGTGAGTTGAAGCGAGGCGACCCAGAAAACTGTGCCCACTCTTGTTAATATCTACGCATATATAGGGTAATATCTATTTTTAGAGTAGCAAGTCCCTGTGCTTTGACAGCGACGACGTGTCAACTTCATCGATCAAGAGTTTAGTCCTATTCCAGATAGATATAACACATTTGAAGCAAACCACTTTGAAAACATTTTAACCAAACTATTGAAATTCTCTGAAAGTGAAAGTACAATTGTGGTCTAGAGTTGAAAACATTGTGGAAAATGAGAAATTGAGAAATTGGTTATAATGAGTTATGTTTTCAGATGTCGTATAATACTGCAGAGACATCAGAAAACGTCTGTATGATGATGAGTGTTAACAGTACAATATAACTAAATAAATTTAACGGTTCCAATGCATCCTTTACAATGAATTTAAAATCATTATCACGTATTAAATGCATTCTGTTGAAGGTATTCACTCATTTCTAAGCAAACACTGTTTTTCAAGGGAGTATTTGGCTGTAGATTAGCCTGTCCGCCGATATATTTTGTATACTTTGGCTTTAATACTTGCCCATAGTATGTCTCATTCCAAGCCGATGTGCAATGTTTTCAAATATCCTCTGTTATATATATATATGCAAAGAAAATCCATCTATAAATTTATTTCATTTCTACAAACATTAGGCAAAGGAATAGAAGAAAATGCATTTATGGAGGTGGAAAACAACATGAACATGACTGTGCAATGATCCCTTTCCCACGTTCAGACGCCTTCTGACATCACTGCAGCAGACGATATTTGTATATTGTATATTGTAGCAAAAGGAGAAATGAGCAAACTTGTAAGATCCTTTATTAAACTGTGTGGATTAGGATTATACAGCATAGATGCGCAAAAAGGTCTCTGCCAACACGTGACACAAAAAACCTATGGTTGAAATGCCTGGAGGACAGCTTTGACATATATGTAACAAAAACAATGTTTGACTTGTTAACCCTTTCCCACATACAACTCAATATTGTGGCAGAAGGAGAAATTGCTTCTTTTGCCATAATTTTTTCAAAAAGTCATTTGTTGTAAAGGCGTCAGAAAGCGTCTATATGTGGGAAAGGATTAACAGATTCTAATAAGATATATCCATATATACATGTTTTTGTTTTTAGCTCACCTAAGCACGAAGTGCAAGGTGAGCTTTTGTGATGACCCACCGTCCGTCGTCCGTCGTCGTCGTCGGCGTCTGTTAACAATTTCCTACAAAAGACTTCTCCTACTAAACCAATGGACAGATTTCAAAATAACTTCACAGGAATGGTCCGTATGTGGTCCTCTTTCAAAGTTGTTCAAAGAAATAATTCCAAGTAGAACTGTGGCTGCTGCGGCATCAGAAAAGGGGAAAATTGCCAAATATTAAAAAACTTCTTGTACAAAAGTACTGGACCGATTGGAAAATTATTTTGCACAAATGTTTCTTGGGACACCCTTTACCAAGATTGTTCAAATATTTCCCATCCGTTGAAAAACATGGCAGCCAAGGGGGCGGAGCTTGTTTTCCTTATATGTGCATTGTTAATATTTTAAAAATCTACTTGTCCAAAAGTACTGGCCCAATTTGAAAATTATTTTACACAAATGTTCCTTGGGACACCCTTTACCAAGATTGTTCAAATATTTCCCATCCGTTGAAAAACATGGCCGCCAGGGGGCGGAGCTTGTTTTCCGTATATGTGCATTGTTAAAACTTTAAAAATCTTCTTGTCCAAAAGTACTGGCCCGATTTGAAAATTAGTTTGCACAAATGTTCCTTGGAGCACCCTCTACCAAGATTGTTCAAATATTTCCGATCCGTTGAAAAAGACATGGCCACAAGGGGGCGAAGCTTGTTTCCTTATATGTGCATTGCTAAAACTTTAAAAATAATCTTCTTGTCCAAAACTATTAGCCCGATTTGAAAATTATTTTGCACAAGTGTTCCTTGGGGCACCCTCTGCCAAGATTGTTTTCCTTATATGTATAGAGTTAAAACTTTGAAAGCTATTGAAGTTCTATTAAATCAGGTGAGCGATATAGGGCCATCATGGCCCTCTTGTTTAAACTTGCTATAGTATCCATCCACTTGGTCATCAGCGTTGGTGAACTAAAGAAGACCTTTCCTTGTTTACTGCCCCCTTTTATAGAAAGAGGACCTCCTAATAAACATTCCAGTGAAATGATTTTGAAAATAGTCTATTTGTTTAGGAGAAGTTGTTAGTAGAAAAATATAAACAGACAGACGACACTTAAATTTCAAAATGAACATTCTTTTTTTTTCTTTTTTGTTTAACTCCCTATGAAATTTGTATTTCCTGGAACTCAGCTTTGACATTTATTTCACACGTAATTGGTAAAGTGTTTACTACATGTTATCATTAGTTCTAAAACATATCAATAAGTATAAATGCGTTGTCACAAATAAAATACAATTGTGATGGATATATGCAGAAATCTAGCACAGCTTCTGACGTTTGAGTGATAAATAGTGAGTAAGTGTCGGTCTTGTTAACCCTTTCCCTCATACAGATGCTTTCTGATTCCTCTGTAGAATATGGTTATTGAAAACATTGTGTCTAAAAGAGTATTTGAGCAAAGTGTTCTCAACTATATCAAATTATTTAACTTATATAGAGATTTTCTACATTTTGGACAAAATTATTTTAAAAGCATCTGTTGCAGATTTGTGGGAAAGGGTTAACAGATTCTAAGATATATCCATATATTTATTTGTTTGTTAAAGGCCCTTTAGAAACCGTCTACGTGGTTATCTGTGCTGGTGGATTGAAAAAGCCTCCCCCGTGTGTACTGGCCGCCCTGGATGGGGCGAGACCAAGTAACTTCTATACATTCTAAAATAGGAAGGAACATGTTCATTGATTGATTGTTTGGTATTTTATACCGCTTTCATCAATGTTTAAGTTATATCACGGCTTTTCCTGGGTAAGTACGTCCAGTCCATTTATCCTGAGAACAATCAGACAGTCGTAATGCTAACCCAGCAGACCTGAGCTCAAAGGAGGGGGCAGCCATTCTTTTGAGGAGAGCTACGAACAGTGAGTGAGTCCAATAGATCATCTAGAGCCTTTGTCTCAGGTGATCTAAAACATCCAAAAAGATAGGGTTGAGGGATGACCACAGTTGTGGTCGAAACTTATAAGTTTAATTTAGCGTAGTATTGGGTAAACAAGAAAATATATATGCAATGGATCCAGCAACTAACATAATGAACACATTAAAATACATCCACTATTACTTACAACTAGTTACAGAACAAGGTGAATTAATGTAAAATAAGAAGTTTCACAAAGAGCAGTATGCTGCACTCCATAAGCATGTGTTACTCCTACACATTGAAATAATTAATCCAGCATGTATCAGTTATGGATTGATTGGGTTCACTTTTACGGACAGAGTGGAACATAGTAGAGTAAGATTCAGAAAGATAAGAGCATTTTGAACCTTTAGTGGACCATTTTCAATAGCGCGCTGGTAAGGGATTGGGAAAATGTGTATTTATGGAGCACAGGGTTATGTAGCATTTGTGTGAAAAATGCACCATGGTCAACTTGTCACCTTGAACCAGTATAATGCTTTGAACAAGGCCCAAAAGTACGTCAGAAACAAATAGTATGGCAAAGTGTTATGCTGATTAAATAGAAATTTAAAATTCTGCAATGCAATAAACTGAACTGGTAATGATGTTGGAAAAAAAAGGTTTGAAAGAAAATTCTCTAAACCAGACAGGGAGAAAGTGTATGATCATGGCTATACTGAACATAAAAAGAAAGACAATTATTGATAACAATTAACAGCACAAAGTGAACCAATCAATACAGGAGAAGCACATGAGAGTTTTTGGCGTTTTTTTGTCCTGCCCAGATATGTTAAAAATGTTATAACATTTTATCTACCTGGCATTGAAAAATAGAATGCCCGTTCGTCTGTGTTATGTACTCATTTCCCCCATACTGAATGAAATGTGGTGTTTGTATCCGAGGAAACCGCAATGCTACATAAATGTATTCTATGATAAATAAAACGATTTATGTCATTGCAGTGAATCAAAAGTATTTAGTCATTGTGGGGTGAAGAAACAATGTCTTCTTTGTGGTCACTTCAGGCAAGAGAGCGATGAGCACATTTCTCTCTAAACTATTTGTACCATAGCCAATCAGCGAACGAGCTGCTATGACGCATACGTATGTGGATTCTAATTTTAATCCACGGAGTTCCTTTGTTTATCAAAGCTTAGTATAAATACATGTTTGGCGTGGAATTGTATTAATCTATACGTATGCGACCTGTTAATTGTTCTGGTCCGTCTTCTCTTCCAGATCCTTAACTCTTTGATCTAATGTCTCCATCGCGGCATAATTTCTAAGACAATCCCTATGAGTCGTACCAACAGTACATATTAATAACGTCAGTCTAGCCTCATCAGCTTGTTGTAGTTGACGCAGAGTGCGCACTTCACGTAGTAAATCTGTTATTTTTACTATCATAGGACCTATGTGTCTAGAGAGCGGAGCTGTGTCTAAATGTCGATCTATATTTGTTGGGTCAACCTGTAAGAAAAATGTTGTTATTGTAATGCTGTTTTTGTGGGGAAACGATACTACTTCCTTTTTAAATATATTATTGAAATGTCCACTTATTCGACTTTTGAGGAATCAGCCGTGTCTGAGTTGAAGGCGTCGGGGATCTGAAACCGAGCGTCCCGGTTCGATCCGACGTTGCAACATGTCGGTAATGGTGGAGTGTCTTTGGGCAAAGCACATTTCCTAGCCTGGTACTGGTTTATATACCCAGGGATCATGAAATATTGTCGAAAACGGATAAAGAAACCAATTAAACCAACAAACACAGATACCTTTTGATTATCAAAAGTCAACGCAAAATGTGGGCATTTAAAGGGATCGACAATTACATTGGGTAAATCGCGGACATTGTTATCCCGTGGCTTACAACGATGAGTTTATGAACATATCTAACTTGGAAGTAAATATTAATATTAGATCTCAACCGAACATCCAATTACCCTTATTAATGGGTATCAATGACTTCAACACTTGGTACTAGTGAAACGATATTTTGTTAACACGCCGTTTTCATCAGTTTTTCTGTCATATCAGAAGCAAAATGAAATGCATTTCATTACGAAAACTTTAGGAAACACAACACAATATGCTCACTATAACTTCATTAAATTGGATGTGTAAGTGAACAAATTAAACTTCTGTTTAGATGTATTCTGTTTCACACTATGACAATATTTCTTCAAATACAATGAAGCTAGATGGACAGTGTTCTTAAATACCAGAATATATATAGTCACTAATATGTATTGAGAGATTATGATTTTTACAACTTTATTAAGAAAGTTTTAAACAAGTCAAAAAACGCATTAATGTTTCTGCAACACACAACATTAACTTGATACTAAAGCCACAAAGCGGTTAACCGAAACAAAGAGCAAAACCATCTCTGTGAATTAACTTATTAAATTTATATTTACAAACGCAAACAGAAGGTACTAATGAATTTGGTATCATCAATGCAAAAGTTCTCACAAAGTTTCATCAATCAGGAGTCGGTTGTTCAACTTGTGGTAAAATGTTTACCATGTGGTTACTAAACCAAGGGTTAAAATATCTGTGGTCAATTTGTTTAACCCTGAGGTTATGTTACCCAATGGTTAATTTAACACTGTTTCCCACAATGCTCAGTAAACATTTTCTGAACATGGTTAAAATTGGCGTCCATTTTTTCTCGCTAGAAATTAAAAAATATATATATGAATACAGCGAGACAATTCTAACATTTCAATCAAATGAACCAAGTATTGGTGAAAAAGTACGAAGGACTACATTATAGTTCGATATCAACATTTTTCTACAAGCAAATTGTTGTTGTTGTTCTTTGTTTGTGACATTTGCAAGCGAGTCTATGAATTGTTAATTTTACCTTTCTCCGTTCCAAATATAATGAACAAAACCTTGTTTAGCAGCATAGTGTTGAACATAGTAGTAACATTTATCCAGATATACATGAAAACATGAGGATGGTGTGTCTGTAGTGGATATTAAACCACAGGAAAAGAATTCGCCATTGATGCGAACGCTAAGATTGACAGACGATAGTACAAAGCCAAATCGGCCGAGAAAAGTGATGAGGAATGACTAGATTCAGATTCAGTAGCAGTTGAAAATAAACGTAATTATTAATTTGTTCCTCAATATACTGGTTTCTTATTTTAAGCGTTGATGTTGATGGGTACGAATCTTGGTTCTTTTGTCCCAAAAGGCACTAAATATGGAAGTTTTATATTATAATGATTGTAAGAAACATTTTGCGGAATAGAAATAAGCTTACGAACAACTTGTATTTCCCAAATCGTTATACATGTAAGAGCAATACTATGAAAACCAACTTCATTGTATTTTGAAACAAGAATATAAGATTTTGCCTTAGCCAAGTGGTAAGCGTGGGAGATTTCAGGCCTGACCCCTCGGCAGGGTATAGATCCCTGTTCGTGGTGATCATGATGGAGTGCCTACCAGTACCCCTAGTACTGATAATACTGATTTGATCACACAATGCAGAGTTAGAATATCAAATGCAGATGTACATTTGATATGTATACATCTGTTACCAAACAGTCTAGAGGACCATCTCGATGATGTAGCGGTAAAGAGTCCGGGTGCGGGACGTCGCGGGCTTGATGCACGGCCAGGTCATACCAAATATTTTAAAAATGTTAGAAATGGCTACTCTCCATGGCGATCAGGGTTTAAGTTAGCATTACGACTGACTCGCTTGTGTTAGAATAAATGGACCAGTAGTTCTGGTGAATCACCCAGGTAACGCACTAATTATTAAATAACATTGTTTAACTGTTACAATTTAACCCTTTTCCACGACTTTTTTAAACATTGTGACAAAAGGAGTAATTCCACATGACAGGGATGTAGATAAGAGGGTTAAGTAGCTGAGTTGTATCATAAGATATCACCCGTCCCAACATGTGTAGCAAGTCAACTCAAACACAATTTTAGATATGACAATAACAAAGATTTTCTTCTATTGCAAAACGAGATAAAAACGTATAAAAACGTATATATTTGAATACTTTACACTTTTCGATGATCTTTCATCACCATGAATAATGTCAGTTTATGTATTTTAGTAATATGCGTTATTAGAATACTAAAATCGCAATACCTTTGTCATTTAAACAAGTAATTCTTTAAGTAAATAGAAATTTCCAGTTTTTCATTGTATCCCTTGCATTTGTTGAAACTTCAAGCTTTCAGAATAATGTATCATGTTTTATTTATGTGCCATATATGACTTGTACGTTATATTTGCTACAGTATGTGTACTTTTGGACACCTGTTTCTCTATGTGCTATTTTAACCGGATAAAGTATGTATATGTGGAGTTGCTTATCCCTCATATCTACACTCCTTCTCATGATGAGATTGTTTCCATTTGGCACAGTGTTTTCAACTCTCTTCAATTATGACACTTTCATTTGTTAAGAGCCTGTTTTCAATCGTAAGGTATATGTGCCCACGGTAGATGCTGAACAGCCTGCAAAGTCTGATCTGGATGTCCATTGTTGGCTTTCAAGTCTAAAAAGCTCTAACAGTTTGTTTTCGTAGATGAAGGTTCGGATTCTTGATTGACTTGAATCACAATTACTGATAACAAACCATTAAAATGCCTTAAACGTCATTGAATCGTTATAGAAATACTTAAGTCATTAGAGAGAGTGTTGATTGACACACTCTGACATTCATAATTATTATGCTCTGCAAATACTTATCGAAAGACAATTTTGTAGAAATGTTTTTATATCAACCTTATGTGACTCAATGAAGATTGTTTAAAAAATGCATGGCTTTTGGATGGCATCAGAAAAGTTTTAAAAAAGCCAACACAACTAAGTAACCCTCTATAATAATTGTTCAAGCCAAACTGATTTGTTGAAAACATGCGTACCGTGTGGCATCAGAAAGGGAGTAAAATGACTCGGTGAGGTCAGCGATACAGGGCCACAGGACCTTCTTGTTTGTATACAGTATGTGATAATGTATGGTGGTATAGTAAGTGTTGTTATAGTCGGTTTTACAGCGCTATAAAGTAATTACAAAAAAGAAAAGCGGCCTTTTAGTTTCAGCCCACTTGAGTATAAAAGGCTCAATACGAGTTATTTACTCAAAGTGATTGTCCACGTCTATCGTCAATCATGGATTCAAACATGTACAGTGTACAGTAAGCCAATTGTCATGGAATTTCATAGCAGACATCATCCTAAATCACTTTCGAGTTACAAATAGTTTCACATAAATGTTACTAATGTGAAAAAGATGTTATCAATACTATCCTAGACTCCTAGTCGAACAATGTACAAGAAATTGTATTGGTCAGAATCTTTGTCATTTTCTGCAAGTATATGCTCACTGATTGAGAATATTCACTGGCAAGGCTTGCGGGCGCGATCTTAACCCACGATAATAATTCATAATTTCATAATTTAAGCTACCTACAAACATTACTAACCCAAAATAATGGAGATACTCTAAACAAATAAGGAGACTAGAATAATGTTCCTTATTTTTTGTCATTTTCAATGAATAAGTTATAAATCTGAGGGAATCTTATATACTTGATAATCATCGACCAAACTCAAAAATAGTGAAGAAAGAAAAAGAAAAACGGAGATAGCTCCAAAGGAAGGTAGACAATAATTGTGTTCACTGTATTGTTCCATTCACCTGATCACACGGTAATAATGTAATTATTTCGAAATGAATTAGTAAAACTAAAACAATTGTAAATGGCCGAACTAAAACATAAAAAAGGGGGATAATTTCGCAAATTTGAAGACTATGTGTTATGTGCCTTTCTCCATGTCAAAATGAATACGTATTGTAAATTTGAAATGAATCTACCAAAGAGAAAAAAAAAGGTTTGACGGACAGTCAAATGGACAGAGAGACGGCGGAAAATTGACCCATTAGAGTCTCCCTACCTAACAGGCAGACAAAACAAAAACTGTTTAATCTTGAATTTTGGAATGTGCGTTCTGGCTTACATCAAAGGTATTGTTACGTAGTTATGTAATTTATTAGAAATCGGCTCTATAGGTTTTTTTTAAATGTTGGTATGTGGTTGAGCAAAAAGTGTTTTTAGATTTTTAAGCGAATTAAACATTATTTAATGACAATTAGAATATTCAAACTATTTTACAAACGGCATTATGTTAACTTAATCGTCCTAGCGGATATATGGAATTTATATAATGACGCAGATTTATACCCAACCATGTTGTCTTTATCTTATTTGAATACCATGTAGGACAAGACAGCAATGTCAATGTATCGTAGCACACAATCATTGTCGTAAAAACGTCTGTTTTACGTTGAAAACAACGTCATTGTAAAAGTATGATTTAATGAACAATTGCAATTTAATTACAATTATATTATACGCAATTGAGCATGAACGTGTACGCATGAACTAGTTATTGGAAAGATATATGTTACAATCAAAAAGAGGCAGTGGCTATGAAACATCATTATTGTCTTATACAATCTCAATGGAAGACGTGGAAAGCATATATAAGTAAGAACATTTCTTAAATAGCAGTTAATTTTATTGAATTCGAAGCAATATCACATTAACCACTGCTTCCATTATGACAGAAAATGAAATGCCAGGCAATCGGCATATTAAAGACAAGTAAGACATGGTTAAAATTAACATGTTTGGGGCAATTTGATCAAATACACATAAAAGATATCAATTCGAGAATACCCAATATATAAATTTGAAAATGATAAAAAAAGAATTATAAGACGAAGATCTTACGTACATGGTTTTTGAATGGAGATAGAAATAGAGATTAGAGCAAAGAATAAAGATTTAGATGGAAAATGGAAGATTCTCCAAATTGTAGTATATGCGACGAATTTGAAGACTATGAACATGTGTTTATTAAATGTTCAGCAGTGCAGTTGTTTTGGACAAGAATTATTTCTATTCTGCAATATTGTGGAATAAAATTTAATATAAAGAATCTAAATACTATTGTTATAGGATACAAAATTACAGAAAAGGGATACTTTTTTATCAATCTATTTTTCAGTATAGTTGGCTTCAGCATCTATAAAGCATATTTTTTGAGTGAATGTTGGTGTATGCACTGCGACTTGTATAAGATTTTTGTTTATGAATTCAAAATAACATACGGATACATGAAACGCAAGAGATGTCACGACTCCTTCTTTGAAAAAGTTTATAGTCAGTTAATAATAAATGATTAGATGATACATGATTTTAGATTATTTATCTTCTGGTCTATTATGTATCTATTGAGATTCTTTTGATAATGTATGCTATGAATTGTGATGTATACGCTATTTGTTGTTATACTTACAAATATATGTGCTGTAAATAGTATATAAATTTAAATAAAAGAAGCATGCGCTTCACAAAAAAAAAATAAAAAAAATAGATAAACCTTTCTTTATATTATCCTGCAACAATAGCAACTGCTATTTAGAAGAAGAGTTTCAAAGTTTTGGGACATAAGTCATACCGAGATAACTAGCCCTACTGCCAATAGTCGGCATGTTCTTTGTCTAATCAAGATGGATGGATGGAACAACCGCTTGAAGTGCACACACTATAAATGTCTATGACATTAAAATAAAACTAGATCAGAGAAAAAGAACCATTTTTCACTTGAAGTACCTAAGGGAAAAAGCGGCAACTTATTTAAATAGTGTCACCAAAAAACCAATTGTGAGAACGTATTATGAAATTCGACCAACAGACTAAGAAAGGAAGATGTATTCCTCTTCAACTTCAATCCATAAGTGTTGAGACTGGCCAGATAATGTGCTCTGAACATCATCTGGTCCTGAAGGGTAAAATGTCAAATTTAAGTAGACATTGCAACTAATAAACATGACTGAAATGTGATAAGTCGTTACACATGTTCGACCTTAAACAGTACATGAGATATGTTCTATATATCAAGACAAATATCTAATCCGGATACAGACGCCTGAGTCAAAACTTTACGTAGAGCATCAACTTTCATAAACACTATTGATATGAGCTAATAAGTAAGCTAGTAGTGTCAACTACTATGATTTGTACGCATATCAATATGAATAATACAAAGCCAGGATCATATTGCCATGCAAAATACATGTTCTAAAAACCAAAAACTTACATAAAACCCACAGTTTCCAGGACAACGAATAGCTCTAGTCTGAGAACGATCACCAAACTGAAACAAAATATACAAAATGTAATTTGTTATAATGAACTTTATAACATATTCAACTTCAGATGAAAATGTATGCAGAAAGGATCGTATGATATGAAAATACTGAACACTAAAATGAGGCTCATGTTGGTCCTCTATTATACACCTGAACATCAAAGTTTACTGCCAAAGCTTCTGGTGTCCATTTTATTTGGGTTGAGTAGGAATATCTCAGTTGGTTAATACAAGGGATAATACTTTAGGGGCCATTCGTTCGAACCCCGACTCGGCCTATATTTCATTCCGATTATTGAAAAAGACTTTCGTGACTTAATATCCCATGTGGTAAAACATGGTGAGTGGAGTACTATTGTGAGAATACTACGTAAGGTAAATTTGGCAGCATATAACAAACAATCCATTAAAAGTAGATTTCAACGAACGTTTATTGTAACAAGAGCACCGTATGCGGGTGCCCGACTCTCGTCTGATATTAACCTTTTACGGTTTATTTATTTTTATTTAAAAAATCTTCAAACTCGAAATGAATATTTACATTTCAAGTATTGAAACAAGATTTACTAAATGTAAAATGTAACTATAGATGTTTAGTATATTACCATTTTTTATGTAACAATGACCTTGACCCCAGTAGCTCAAAAACACAATAACATTAATGTTCTTAAATAAATACTTACTACAAACAAAAGATGGTTACATTAAGTCATCTGTAACTAAAGATATTGAATATATTTTTTTTTTCCTATTTTTAGTAACAGTGACACCCAAGACACAATCCGATTAAATATATATATTCATAATATGTTGAAGAACATTATGTTTTTGTTGTTTGGGAAAAAATTGGAATCAATATAACTAAAAGAAACTATGTCCAATTCTCAAAATCTACCATCAAAATTGATGATTTTACATAAAAAAAAAAAGGCCCGCGCAGCATCATTATCATACAATGTGAAGAAGGGTATTATATGAACAAATTTTCCAAGTTTCAAAGTATTACGTTTGATAGTTTCCATGAAATTGACCTAAACGCAAAACTTTACCAACTATGTCCAATTCTCAAAATCAACCAAAATACATCAAAATTAATGTTTTTTGCCTAAAAAAACAGGCCACACTCAGCATCTTTAGCATACAATGTGAAGAAGGGTATTAAATGAACAAGTTTTCCACGACGACGACGACGACGATCAAGTGACGACAATAGCTTTCTTTCTTTTTTTCTCAAAATATCAGATTAGCTAAAGATGCATAAAAATGGAAAGAAACATAACATAAACGCAAATCTTAACCAACTATATCCAATTCTCAAAATCAACCAAAATACATCAAAATTAATGATTTTTGCCCCAAAAAACAGGCCACACTCAGCATCTTTAGTATACAATGTGGAGAAGGGTATTAGATGAACACATTCCCCAGTTTCGAAGTATAAGGTTTGATAGTTTGATAGTTTCCATGTAAGTGACCTAAACGCAAAACTTAACCAACTATGTCCAATTCTCAAAATCAACCAAAATACATCAAAATTAATGTTTTTTCCCCCAAAAAACAGGCCACAATCAGCATCTTTAGCATACAATGTGAAGAAGGGTATTAAATGAACTAGTTTTCCAAGTTTCAAAGCATATGGTTAGATAGTTTCCATGTAAGTGTCTTAAACGCAAAACTTAACCAAAGACGCCGCCGACGACGACGACGACGACGATCAAGCGAGGACAATAGCTCTTTTTTTCTTTAAAAAATCAGACGAGCTAAAAATGCATAAAAGTGGAAACAAACATTATAGCTTTTACTTAAATGAAACGATGAGCGGCAACCCGCGTTCTTTAAACAAGAATCTGTTAAATATAGACTAAATACAAACGAGTCAGGCAACCTGGTGGTCTTCAACGGATCGGAATAAATATTATGAGGGGATCACACAAGGATCATGTGTGCCAAATAAATTCCAAATCTGGCCAGTTCCTTAGGACAAGACGATTTTTAAAGATTTGTTATCATTGCCTTGAAAAGTTTTCCAAGGAATTCAATTCTTGAAACAAATTCGAAAGAGATCCACATATTATTCTGAAATCGGTACACTGATTTTGGAGGAGACGTTGTTTGAAGTTGTATGAAGGAAAATGAGACTGTGCGTTGAGTGATTCCAGTAGTTCACCCAACACTTTGTGCTCTGATGAGCTAAACAGTACATGTAAAAAGGTTAATTACGCTACCTTCAAGATGAATTGAGATTCTAACGTCTGTACGCGCAGATACAGTTCAGCAATCGCGGCTTCCTTGAGCACGATATTCCTCTCTAATGTCCTTATCTTTTGTAGGTTCTGCTCCATCAATCTCTTAAATGCGGCATTCGTTTTCTCAATCTCCGTGTGAAGAGCGAAAACAAAACCTTCAAGAATTCCCGTTGTTTCTTCTAATTCCATGCATTTCTCGTTGTTTGATCTTTGATGCATCTCAATAGCTGTTATTTTATCATTAGATAAAGCTTGTTGGAGCTTTAAATATTCAATCGATTGATTAAGATGCTGTATTTCGTCTGTCACTCGTGTAATCTGTAGGAACAATATGTTTGCATAATTGAGTTCTATTAAAGTGTTCATTTAGTTTGTTTTTATCCACCTGCAGGAAAGCAACATAGTAAAGAAAACGCTTGCAAACTTCTACGGATTCTAAAGTGTCTATGTGAATGCCATTATAACACGATGACCATGGTAGTACTGTATCACTCAGCTTAGGACCGTGCAATTGTATGTTATTCATAAAACAAATACTTAAAGGGGTAGCATGATCACAATGTTGTCAAATCGTCTTTGAATATATCATAGTGACAAAGGTTTACCATGGCATGAGCTAGAATTTTAAAAAAGATTAGATATCATAGAAAAACATTTTGACATTCTTGAGAGCAAAAGGCGAATTTAAGATTCATATATCGGGCAAAATGACATCCGACATACTAATGCGCAAACTAATTATTTCCAATTTGACCTTTTGACCTGGTGTTTTTTACCAAAATTCTGGGATCTCGACAGAAATTACTTTATTTTGCCTAAGCTACCGATTTTTAACTAAAGACAACCGCTAATCCGTCTAGGTCACCAAGACAAACAGTCTGACAAATATTCAATATGCTCAAGTTAAAAGTTATCCCTCTCTAATATCAAAAAGGATCTTGTTCATAAACTTGACATGAAGGCAGTTTTCAAAAAGAGTTGACTTCTTATCCTATTTTCGACAATCTTTATTTCAAGGTTTGGTTGCTGCACCATATTTCTACATATAATTCAAATCTTTGAACAGTTTTGAAAGAAGATCACCAAAATGAACATTCTTGTGAAATTAAGTTGAAATTTACCAAGTTATTGACGGAGAGAGTGATCAGAATATATCAACTGATGCCAAGAGTTGAAAACCAGTAGGAGGAATTGCCACCGTATTATAAATTGTTTATTGCGGCAGATGTATCAAGGAAAGGGTTTAGACAAGTGATGCACAGCACTTACCTTTTCTCTCTTATTCTTCATGTCACAGACAGTACATTGCACACACGTTTGTGGGCAGGTGGTAAGATGAATCTGCAATATGAATAATGAATAATAATAATGAATCTGCAATATGAATAATAATAATAATAATGTATTACCACACACTAAACCTGAACAGCCAGAGATTTTGGAGGAGAAGTTTTTTAAAGTGTTCATTTTAGCCATATAAGGAAAAAACAATTCCGTCCCCTGTCGTTGTGTATGTAACAGTTCGAAACACATTTTGATATTCACACTTACGATATTTTAACCTTGCTTGTGTTTTCCCCAGGAGAAAACACTGCACGAGGTCCTGGAGTTGATGTCATTAAATATCCTTACAGAAAGTAATAATCAGCTTAACGACTTCTTTTGGCAAATTTAGCCAAAGATTGTTTTTAAAAAAATCATTTGAAAGTATACAACGCAGAGAAGGCATGTAATTTTTTAATATTAATTTTAATCCATCCCGATTGAAATCTTTACTAAACAACATTAGTCGTCTTACATTAATGTGTACTGAATTATACATGAATTTCCTGAATAGTTTTCTAGCAAATAATGAAAATGCGTGTCGAGATAAATTGTCCCGTTTTTTCAAAGAACGGTGTTTACTTATAAATGCGAAAAATCGGCCTCCAGAAATGTAATGATATTGTCAAACGAAAACCTTTTAATTAAAATTAGATGATATAATTTGTCTCTATTTTCGATACAGTTTATCTAGACGGGACTAGCGACAAATCATATTTAATTTCGACAGTTATCATTGTAGAGGAAAATTGTCACGCTTGATCATATTTTTATGTCTTAAATTTCTTTATTGTTCTTGTATTCGCTACATTGGCGAATTATAAAATCCCTATAGTTATGTGATTGTACAAAATATTGTAAATGTAATACATATAACTTTAGTTTGATGAAGCACGTTTTACATTTCTCTTAATAATATACTTATGTGTAAATGTTTAAGTATCTTGTTTTTCGCACGAGATATGTGGTCTTTTGAACTTGTATTTGTAATGAACTTCATCATATATATTTAAAACGGTTAAGCAATACAAATAAATCGTATCACGTTATCCAACTAGATTTTTACGTAAACTGAAGTAAACTGAAGTAACTTTAATGTACCAGGTTAGCTTGCACGACGTCTATATGTGATAACGTGTTAACAAACTGAAAAGAAAACCTCAATCGTAAGAAAGCTTATAAACTTAGTGTTAGGCTACGTTTAATAGATACATGAATACTTTCTTTATGGCCGATATAAATCTCTGCAGCAGAAATATTTCATCAAAAAGGAAAATTTTAATAGTATTTCAAAAACAGCGTAACAATTAATACAACGCATGGATAAAACGTTGAGTAATATCTGGGACTACGTATTATTAGTCCCATGTAATATGTAACAGTTCGAAACATATTTTGATATTCACACCTATGATATTTTAACTTTGCTTATGTTTTACCCAGGAGAAAACACTGCACGAGTTCCTGGAGTTGATGTCATTCAACATCCTTACAGAAAGAACGACTTTTTTTGGCAAATTTAGCCAAAGATTGTTTTTAGAAAAATCATTTGAAAATATACAACGCAGAGAAGGCATGTAATTTTTTAATATTAATTTTAATCCATCCCGATTGAAATCTTTACTAAACAACATTAGTTGTCTTACATTAATGTGTACTGAATTATACATGAATTTCCTGAATAGTTTTCTAGCAAATAATGAAAATGCGTGTCGAGATAAATTGTCCCGTTTTTTCAAAGAACGGTGTTTACTTATAAATGCGAAAAATCGGCCTCAAGAAATGTAATGATATTGTCAAACGAAAACCTTTTAATTAAAATTAGATAATATAATTTGTCTCTATTTTCGATACAGTTTATCTAGAAGTGACTAGCGACAAATCATATTTAATTTCGACAGTTATCATTGTAGAGGAAAATTGTCACGCTTGATCATATTTTTATGTCTTAAATTTCTTTATTATTCTTGTATTCGCTATATTGGCGAATTCTAAATATTGTAAATGTAATACATATAACTTTAGTTTGATGAAGCACGTTTTACATTTCTCTTAATAATATACTTATGTGTAAATGTTCAAGTATCTTGTTTTTCGCACGAGATATGTGGTCTGTTGAACTTGTATGTGTAATGAACTTCATCATATATATTTAAAACGGTCAAACAATAAAATAAAATCGTATCACGTTATCCAACTAGATTTTTACGTAAACTGAAGTAACTTTAATGTACCAGGTTAGCTTGCACGACGTCTATATGTGATAAAGTGTTAACAAACTTTAAAGAAAACATCAATCGTAAGAAAGCTTATAATACCATATCCTTAGCGTTAGGCTAGGTTTAATAGATACATGAATACTTTCTTTATTGCAGATATAAATCTCTGCAGCAGAAGTATTTTGCAAAATAAATCATCAAAAAGGACAACTTTGATAGTATTTCAAAAACAGCGTAACAACTAATACTACGCATGGATAAAAGCGAATACAAGAACAATAAAGAAATTAAAGACATCTAAATATGACCAAGCGTGACAATTTTACTCTACACTGATAGCTGTCGAAATAAAATATTATTTGCCGCTAGTCCCGTCTGAAAAAAACTGTATCGAACACAGAGACAAATTATATTTTTCGCATTTATAAGTAAACACCGCTTTTTGACAAAACGGGACAATTTATCTCGACACACATTTCGTTATTTAACGGAAAACAATTCAGGCAATTCCTGTATAAAACAGTACACAATAATGTAAGAAAACAATTGTTGAGTAGTAAAGATTCAACCGGTTTGGATTACAGTTAATATTAAAAATATACATGCCATCTCTGCGTTGTATACTTTCGGACGATTTTTTAAAAAAAAAATCTTTGGCTAAATTTGCCAAAAAAAGTCGTTCTTTCTGTAAGGATGTTGAATGACATCAACTCAAGGAACTTGTGCAGTGTTTTCTCCTGGGTAAAACACAAGCAAAGTTACAATATCATAGGTGTGAATATCAAAATGTGTTTCGAACTGTTACATATTACCTGGGACTAATAATACGTAGTCCCAGATATTACTCAACGTGGCCTTTTGAACTTGTAGTGAACTTCTTCATATATAAAATATAAAAAAGAAATCATCAATTGTTAGAATATTTATAAAACCATATCCTTAGAGTAAGGCTACGTTAAATAAATATATGAATAATTTCTTTATTGTAGATATGAATCTCTGAAGCAGAAGTATTTTGCAAAAAAAATCATCGAAAAGGAGAAAATGCTCATGATGGTTTTCTTTTTTTTTTCCACAACGTTTTCATTTATCTGTATCAATCTCCGCCCTACTATGTTAAATGATCAGCTTAGGAGGCATTGAAAGGGAAAATATTATAGATACCTCCAATTCCTTAAAACTTCCTATCCAGGCACAGCCAGAGTTGGAGCAGACGACAGGTAACTTGCGCATCTCTCTCTTCGTAGCATTGTCTGGAAACATCTGCAAATAGGCAGAAGTGGAAGTGCACATATATTGTCTCCACAAACATCTCTCGTATAACTCAACCAAACCCTGTGTTGTTGGTACTCAAAATAATCGTCTCACTGAGAGGATCATTTTGAAAACCCGAAAACATAGGGTTTGTTTGTCACAAAGGGGTTTTGGAACTTGAAAAATATCAAAATATTTGAATAAGAATTTAGAGACAAGATGACATAAATTCTTCCCTCTACAAGCAAACAAATAGCTGCAAATTGCAGCTAAAAGGGAAGCGCGGTTAAGGGAACCCGTCTTTATATTGACGCAAGTGTAAATATATTTGAACGGAAAAACTCATAAACTATGGACCAGAAGCTATTTGCTGAGCTACAAATACATTGTCCCAAGTACTTATTAGTAGTCCATGGTAGTATAACACCATCTCAATTACGGTAATTAATAAAACAAATACTTAAAACAATAGAAATATATATTTCAGTTCAAAATAAATCATAATAAGGTATTTTTACAAACAATTGTAACTGTTATTTGAGCAAGGCATCGATATTTAGTTTATCGTAATAATAACTTCTCCTTTCATGCTCAACTATGGTAATATTTAAAAGTAACATTGCACCGCGCAATGAAATCTTCAAGTCAAACATATTAACAATCTCTGTAAATGAAAAAATAAGTGGTGAACAGAATTGAAAACATTGTGGCTGAAGAATTCAAAATGTGTCTATACGATTTAACCCTACAGACAATTTTCTGATCCCTCTGAAGCAGACGATTTCGTCAAAAGGAGAAGTTGCTCATAATGAGCAATTTCCTTTTGCCTTTATGTTTTCATTTTTATTCAATAGTTGTATTTTAATTTTTAGAAAGTTAATTATATCTTTGACTTCAAAATTTGTTAACCCATTCATACATACAACAACTTTGCAGCAGACGACTTTGAAAACATCTTGGCAAAATGATGGAAAATCTTCACAAGGAAATCTTAATAATTAAAAAGAGTCCTTTTGCCACAATGTTTTCTTTTGAACTTTATACCAGTTGGCAGCATCAGACTTAGTGTCTTTCGCTTTTTAAATGAAATAGATATAATAAACAACTTTCGAAAACACCAACATTTTACAGAATGGAAACATGAGAAACAACACTAATCATAATGATAAAGATTATCTCTTCTATACTTCATCCTACATATAAATAGTCAATTCCACCTAGCAATAAAAGACTTAAGCCTTTCCCACATTTAACAAATATACAGCAGACAACTTTTAAAATATATATTCAAAAATATGGAAAATCTCTATAAATGAAAGCACAGTAATTGATTTAATTTGAAAACATTGTGGCAAACGGACAATTTCTCCGGTACACACAATGGTTGAGAAAAATCGTCCTGCTCAGACATTTGAACTGCGTCTAAATGCCGTAAAGAGTTGAAACAAAATAATGTTAAATACACCCAATAAATACCTGTTTAACCCTTTGCCACATACAGACACTTTAAGATGCCTCTGCTGCAGACAACTTGTGAAAACATTGTTTTCAACTTTATTCAATAATTGTTTTTTCATTTATAGAGAGTTTCCATATGTTAGACTGAATGTTTTCAGAGTCATCTGCTGCAGATATGTTGTACGTGACAAAGGATGGATTAATAATGGTAAGGTAATTTTTTTTTTGCTATGGGCCAATAAATATCTATGATAACCCTTAACCTTGTCTTTGGTTTAACGATTTCTCACTTGTGAACACATTTTGACCCATTTGCAGCAAACGATTTTGAAAACATTGTGGCAAAAGGAGAAAAGGGTTAAAACTGATGTTGTGGTACTCAAATTAATTGTCTCTCTAACACAAGAGTTTGGACACATGCAGAGACACTTTGACGCATCGGAAGCAGACAACTTTTTAAACGTTTAGACAAAATGAGAAATTGCTCACAACAATAAATTTCTCCTTTTGTGACAATGTTTTCAACACTATTATATTTTTATATATAGAGATTTTACATATTGTTACACAATGCTTTCAGGTTTCTGCGGCAGATTTGTTGGAGCAAAAGGGTTAAAACGTAATATACAACAGGTTAAGGGTAACAAAATCATTAGATCTCAATCGATCATAACGTGCTCTATAAATAGAAACTTATTTCATTTTTCAAAATCGTAATATTACCTCTGATCCAAACTCTTAATGAGCGATTTGTCCTTATAAATTATATATTCTTGTTCTTTAGCTTTCTAAACTATATCTAGGGACGTAGGTCCTATCTACGTCCCTGCTATAACTAAAAAGAAGTAACCTCTACAAATTGTAAATTTACAAATGTTCATGCTGATTAAATAGAAATTTAAAATTCTGCACCAGTGCAATAAACTGAACTGGTAATAATGTTGGAAATAAAATGTTTGAAAGAAAATAATTCTCTAGACAGACAGGGAGAAAGTATTGATCATGGCTATACTGAACATCAAAAGAAAGAACATTATTGATAGTTGTAGTGTTCTATATGTGGTTAAATGAAGATCACCACTGCCTTACTAATGCAACCAAATAACAAGAGTTGTCTATCCTAATATGATAGTAGAAAAGAAAACGAGGCTGCGGACTCGATTGAAATGGATAAACAATGGAAGTCTAAACACGTGCTTTGTTATTACTTGTAAAGACGTTAGTCATCCCTAATGAGATGGGGAATACATCAACTGTCGACGCGGATAAACATCAAAAGAAACACCGTTTGTTTAAATACGTTAAAGGCTTACAAGGTATGGCAGCTCAGCTAGAGAAACATAGCGTAGAAAAGTTTAATCCAAATGTGAACCCGACCCTCAATGGCAAAGGTGGCACAGGTCCTTTGAGTTATACATTATTGGCAAGGGAGTGACGAATGAAGCTCAACAAATACCTCTTCTACTGCACTATGCAGGTTTAGAAGTTCAAAATATATTCTTAACACTAGAAGAGGCGGAAGATGAAGGTTACAACGTTTACACAAAGTGTGTGAAAACATTTCAAGACAAATCTTTCACCACAATGAACATACCATACGAACGTTATGAATTTCGAAACATAAAACAGGAACAGGGAGAACGTATTGAACAATACATTACAACATTAAGTCAGAAATCAGTTTAGTGTCAGTTCGATAACACTGAAGAAACAATTCGGGAGCAAATAATTAAAGAATGTCATTCACACAAACTTAGGATAAAGCTACTTGAAAAGGAAGATGGTTTTACATTACAACTGTTACGCATCACAGCTAATACCTTGGAAATGAGTGAAATGCAAAGTAAGAGTATGAATTTTCTGTCCCAGACAATGCATACATTAACAAGGTTACAGGTGCAAGACCTAAAACACCAATGAATTTGAAGTGTTACAGATGTGGATTTATCAAATCATTTAGCTAAAGATCAGTCATGCCATACAAAAGATAAAAAATGGCACAATTGTCAACATGTTGGTCATTTCAGCAAACATTGTAAAAGCAAACAGAAGAAAGGTTATGTTAGACAAGTTGATGAAGATCAAAATTTGAAGGAAGGACAATCACACAGTTATGTTTTTAATGTGGGGGATCATTTGAAACGTTATCAGATTAAGATTGGTCAAATACCAGTGAAGGTTATTGTTGATAGCGGGTCATCTGCAAATATCATAGACAAAGATACTTGGGAAGATATGATTGCAAAGTCAGTAAAGATATATCAGAGCTGACAAAAAGCACTTTGCCTATGGAAGTTCGGAACCATTAAGTTTAATTGGGGAATTTGAGTCAGATGTTTCTCTCTATGACAGTTCTCATGACAGTTCTCAGATAAATTCTAGAGCTACATTCTATGTTATTAAGAATAAAGCACCAGCCATTCTTAGTAGAAAAACAACAATTAATCCGGGTATCTTAACATTAGAGGAAGTTTATTCAGTACAGGGAGATATTTTAATCAATTACAAAGATTGTTTTGAGGGTTTGGGTAAATTAAGGGACTATTATTTTAAGTTAAGTTAAGTTACATATTGACCCAAAATGTACTCTATACCTTTCTCTTTGAAAAAAATTCATAAATTGTTTTAAATAATAAACTGTAGACACTTTGTTTCTCAAGGTCCTGTTTCTCTTTTCTTGCTTGCCCAGGATTTCTTGCTTGATCCATTATGCAAGTGCATGCCAACAATAATGTACGTAACAGACAGCATCTGGAATTTAAAAAAAAAAATTAAATTTTGCTATTTATTTAATCAAAATACAGGTACTCCTTTCCCATTTAAAATTTCATTTTTGAAGATTTAAAATAGTTTTGCATAGACAAAGGAGTTTGCTGCAGATTTGTTTTGTGTGGGAAATGGTTAACTGACAAAACACCTCAAATAAATCCTACTGTAAAAAAATAGATTGTATCATGCACTATCCGAAAATGTTTGTCCGCATACTTTGCTAGTTGTAGGTGCAAACTCTTGATTTCCGGTTTAGAAAAACATGTAAACTTTTGAAGATATTGGATATAAGAACAGAATAACGTAAGATTATATTACATAGATATTTTTCAACAAATAATCATATCTATTAGAATTATTAAACAAAAACTACAATCAAGATTTGGGATATTACGCTGACGGATTTCGCCCAGAAAAAACACAGTAGGGAGATCGTGAAAATTTACCTTTTGAAGATTAATAAAGTATAAATTTCATTAGAAAGATAATATTTCTTGCAATAGTAATATATTACTGTTTCGACACGTATTATTTTGAGGTATTTATTGAATTAATCGGACTTTAAAACCGATTCGTCACTTTTGACAACCAAATGCAAATGGCGACCAACCTAGCGAAAGTGACTCGGAACTAGAATAATTGCTTTGTGAACGTCAATTTCAGGACGATTTCAATAATTTGTATATTAAAATAAAGCTCAGATTATAAGGTTTAACTTGATATTGATCGTAAAAAACATACCTGGTATTTATGATGCTATCACCGCACGGCCAAGTTCACAGAATCACGGATCATTTAAATTCAAGCATTCATTCTCATCTGACAGGATGTCAATGTGACCGTTATAAACACACGTTCGTAAGTGTAACCCACTAAAATATCATCCGTCCCAATATTTAATACTCAAAAACTATTGAAATGAAAATGAAAAATGAGATATGAAAATAAAGATATTTTCTGGAAGTTTAAACATGGTTCTGTTTGGATAACAATATTTTGATACACTACACTTTTTGATAATAGTTTTAGCTTTCAGAATACGTATGGTTTTTTTATGTGCCAAATGTGACTTGAAAGATTAATTAATTGCTGCACAATGTGAAAATTTGGACAATTTGATTTCTCCACGTCATATTTTAACCAGATAACAACAGGTTTACAGATGGAGTTGCTTATCTATGTCCCTCAATATTTAAAAAAACTGCATGATTTAAGAAATTTTCTAAGTCCAAATATTCTGGTTCGTGGTTTTTCTATGTCCATTTTTTCTGGTTCGCTTAGTTTTCTAAGTGCGAAAAATCTGTCTGATACAATAATCTGTACAGACAAAAATCTGGTTCAGTAAGATTCTGTACAGAAAAAAGCAAAAAGTCTGTACAGAATTTATATCAGATTCTGTGTCTGTGTTTATTCTGTACAGAAAACGGGAATTCTGTATGCATTCTGCCCAGAATTGGTATAGACTCTGTACAGAATTGGCTCAGAGTTTTCGTACAGGTGTCAATGAGTGTCAAATATTGCTGATGACATTATGGTTCATGGGGTAACTCAAGAAGATTATGACCAAAATCTAAGAAAGTGCATGGACACATTGAGATCAAAAGGGCTAACCATTAATATGGACAAAACACATTTTAACATGGACAAAGTTACTTTTATGGGACATGTTGTGTCGGGTAAAGGAATCGGTCCAACTGAAGAACGAGTCAGAGACTTGAAACGTCCGAAGTGAGGAGTTTTCTTAGGCTTGCTAACTTCAGCTCAAGATACATTCCAAACTTAGCACGAAGCAGAATCGTTAAGAAAGTTAACCAAAAAGAACCAATCATTTGTATGGGGTAAAGAGCAAATTAAAGCTTTCGCAGAGCTTAAGGAAAGAATGTCTAATAGTAAGACACTAGGGTTTTCCGAGTTAGGAAACAAGACAAAGTTGACAGCAGATGCAAGTAATGTAGGCTTGGGAGCAGCGTTTACGCAATTACAAAATGGGGCTGACAGAGTAGTTAGTTATGCCAGCATAACATTGACTGATATAGAGAAAAGGTTTTCTACAACAGAAAAAGAAGCACGCGCAATTGTGTGGGTATGCGAGCGCTATAACTCATATTTGTATGGAACGGATTTTGAAACAATGTGTTCTTTCACATTCATTATTCAGGCAGTATAAGTATGCATCTTTCCTGGAGCTTTGTACTTGAATGTATAAATTCCCTAACAGGGTGACCAGGGATATACATTATATTATTGTTCCTGATACTTTAACCCTTTCCCACAAACAACAAATCTGCAGCAGACAGCTTTGAAAGTATCTCGGGAAAAGCATGGAAAAGTCCTATAAATGTAGGTTTAAACACTTAATATCATTAAAACTCTTTAATAATCGAATTTTCAACCACTTGGTCTTCATCAAGATTAAACAAATACAACAGAAATGTATGTGCAGTCCATTATAGTATTGAGATCAAGTTGTTGTGAAGAGACGTCGTCAGGACATTATGACGTCAGTTCCGCCGCAGCATCATACAATTCCCGTACTTTTCCATCTGCTGAAATGTGACACTCCATGGATAAATGTATCTTTCTTTCCTGTTATTAGACGCACGTTTTATCATCACTTAGGACCATCTCAGAGGATGGGTATGCTGGACGACTGACGTCATAATGTCCTGACGACGTCTCTTCATCACAACTTAATGTCTTATACACAATAATGGACTGCACATAAATTACTGTTGTATCTTTTTAATCTTGATAAAGTACTGCAAAGAGATGAATACATTGTAGCAAAAGGAAAAAACGTTTGTTTTGAGCAATTTTTTCTTTTGTCGTAATGTTTTCAAAAGCCGTCTGCTGCAGAGACGTCAGAAAGCGTTATGAGTATCTCCGGAAGAAAATGTTATACTGTCAAATGTATGTCACCTCTGTAAAGCAGCCACCTGTGCTCAGCATCCAAGTTTTGACTCTTCCTTGGTGACTGCCGAAGATACGATTGACTGGTTCTAGATAATTTTAAGTATTCTTTTGATTTAGGGTTGAAATGATGGAGTAAAAAGGTGCAATTGCTCATTGTGAGGAATTTCCCCTTTTGCCACAATGTTTTCATAACATGTCTGCAAAATTGGAAAGGGTGTGTATATGAGTAGCGGATAGTGTCGTCCAAGATTTAGGCTACACAAATGTAATTTAGGCTAAATTTGCTCTGAATTGTTTGGACTGTAGTTTAAAGGTTTGCACGGCAGAATACGTAACTGTTAATACAGGTTTTTTACAGTTGGAAAATTCCCAAAGAATTGAATCATTAATCCGTCATTAACTGATGAGTTAACATTGTTACCAATATTTTTCGGCAATATATATATATATATATATAAATGTACAAGTATTTATGAAAAGCATATTATTTTTCTCATCTATTTCTATTTGTTTTTTCTCAAGAGAATTATGTTACCAGGGAAGTTTCAGATCAGCCTGTGTCTCATCGCAGTTTCCAGGATCTTTCTAGATCGCCATATTATTATTCAAACATTTTGGTGGCTTACTTAAATAGAGTTTAAATAATTTTGACAAAAGGAGAAATCACTCTTTTTTGAAAATGTATTTTGTTGCAGATGAATCAAAATGTGTCTGTATGTGGGAAATTGAAATGGAAGGGTGCTAAACTATTGATGCTATGTTATCCCACATGCAGACGCATTCTGACGCACCTGCAGCAGACGAGCTTTGAAAACATTGTCGCAAAAGGACAAATTGCAAAAGAATAGCAATTTCTCAATGTGCCGCAATGCTTTCAACTTTATGGAAAATGTTTGCAATGATCTTTTTAAACTTATCACGGTAAAATGGAAGGGTGCTTAAATTTTAGTCTATATATATATATATATAAGGTCATGTCAATGTAGAGCTCTAGATAAGACGAGTATTTCACATACCTATATGAATCTTAAACCTTATGTTATATTTTAGTTTTAAGACATATTGTCATTACCCACAACATAGGGCTATGTTGAGTCAGAAGCAGAGCTCAAGATAAGAAGAGTATTTCACATCGGGGTTGTAGAGAAAAATTTCTTCATTTGCTTTGGTTATTTGATTAAATATGTCCAACGACCGAATCCCTTCATAGAAATCAATTCATAATCCGGGTTCAAATCATATTTGGACCCTTTTAAGGGGTTAATGCATATATATATTTGACCATTATAGATTCACTCAGCACTACCATACAATTTATGTTAAAAAATGTTCACGTTTTTTTACCATACGGTATTGACTTTAATTCAGAATATTATAGCAATTTTGTATTCATTCGAAAAACATGAGATTAACATTATTATCGTCTAGTCAATAACTTAAAAATTTGTTTTATTGTCAATGTATGCTCTTTAAATTTTTTTACAATCATCTTACTGTTTTTTCGTAAATAGGTAGCACTTATAGATATATTAAGGGAGATATGGATGGGAAAAGACCGGTTGACTCCTCCTTATCTAGCCAAGTGTGTTAAATATTTGTTCACCTTTCTTATGTTTTCACCAGATGCTGGAGTTTGAAAAGAATAAAGAGAGATTTGTCTTCCTCAAGGTAGAGTATCCGATTCAATATAGGGAACATGGCTCATTTTCCCACTATCTTTCATTTCATTACCATAATTACTACTTCTCAAGCCGAGGGTAATTTTTCCATTATATTACCATAATTACTTCTTTCCAAGCCCCAATGGCAATTTGTCCATTACATTACTATAATTATTACTTTGTAAGCCAAGAGTAGTTTGTCCATTACATTACCATATTTACTTATGGGAATGTTAATGTGCAGAGTAGCCTTGGCTAGCGAAGATGGTCGAATTGAAATCCCAAATAGTTCAGTCCGGAGGGATGAAGGCCATCAATCCAGGTACAAAATGATATGAAAGCAAGACTTGCCAATGCAAGCTCTACATTAGAATGCGGCCAATCCGGAAGACCAACCAGTACACTCTAAGGGCCGAACTGCGAATATACAACAGCAATGTGAAATATATGTTACTGTAAGGTTCAGAAACTTGGCGAGTGTTGATAAGTGACAATCGAAAAATATCTGTTTTCCATACTAGCTATCTAAGAAAGATTAATAAAATATTCTGGCTGAACAATATCAGCAACAAGAGCCGTTTTGAAAACTGTAAGACAAAAAGCATTACATCTGAAATCAAACAACATGAATTATCTGGCGAATGACGGTAATAACAGAATTACATCCTGGGCCAAGCCTAGTACATGGCTAAGGACAGAGAGAGGTGGAGGCAGTTTGTTGATGCATTATGTCCCACTGGGGATGAAGAGGGTAAGCAAGTAATCCAGAGATCGCAAGTGTGAATCTCGGCTCGGTCATTACGACTAGCGTTTGGAAGAATGTTATTTGAAGTACAGGTGCGGGATAGCCAGGGCTGACGAACTGGCCACCTTTGTATGAATGTATAAACACCAGTCAATCAATGAGGAAACTTATGTTAATATTTTCCCACATACAGCAAATCTGCAGCCGACGATTTTGAAGAAATCTGTGTGAAATTGCTTGTTTTGAGCAATTTCTCCTTTTTGTCACAATGTTTCCGAAAGTTGTCTGCTGCTAATGAGTCGGAAATCGTATGTATGTGGGAAAGAGTAAAGCTTGTATCCTCAACTTAGTTCTTGGATCTTTATGAAACAATCTATTTAAAATCCGACCAAAGTACTTTGCTGTATGTATACTGGATCCGACGACACGGCCTATAAGGTCGTCTCTTATTGATCCTATAGACTCAACAATTGTATGATACAACCAATACTTGGTCTTTACAATCGTTACCGCTTTTCGAATTCGTTCAAATGTAATGATATGAATTTGATTACCCTCGCCGTTCGGAGTTCGTTCATTTATATCTTCCCAGTTGTATACCAAACGAGTTTGTAGGCAACACTTTGATTGGCTGACGCAAAGGTCAATCTGATACGACCTGTATGAGGAAGTCATCAGATCTATATACGAGCAAGTGAAGTTTAGGGTATGTCTTTCTGGAATTGTTCATGAATAACCCCAAACATATGAGAATGAACAGGGTTTCTGATCATGTCATGAGATGAAAAGTTCTCAGATTCCGCAAAGTTGTCTGCTACAAATGAGTCTGTACACAGGCGTCTTAGTTTTCATTTGAGAAAAAAACCCACCTTATTAAGATACTACAAATGTGCTGGATTGTTACTTTTCAAACTTAAAGTTCTTTGATTTTGGTTTTGTGAAGGAGCAGTTATCGTTCTTTATTCGCCCACCTTGAGTCATATGTTTTCTGATGTCGAAATTTGCAAATGATTTATATGGAGCAAGGCCCGACGTATTACGGCGTAAGTGCTTTCACAAATTATTTATAGATCCAGTGTACTCTGTTATGCATATATTTTTATTGTTGCATCTTTATATTTTTGTATTTGAAGTGTTAAAGCGTACAGTAATGGCTTTTCTCGTCAAGCATTTTGTGTGTTTTTTAGGCAATCTCAATGAAATCATCAATCGTTGCTCGTGTTGAGCAACGATTTCTTTTTCTTGAATGTTTGAATTCAGTATTCATAATTTCAGTAATTAATACTAAAAGCATTTAAGGATGTGCACGTATTTGCTCCATTTCCACATTGTTTGAAAGCACATACGTTTCTGCTCGGAACTCTTATTTCATAGTTATTTAGAATATTTAGCTGTTGCAATACCCTTTCAGATATGAATATAGATAGAATCATCCTTGAACAGGAATGAAAACGATGTGGGAAGATGAGACATTGTCCATCAGTGGAAATTCATCATTTCTCCATGATGTTTTCTTTGTTTTACCAGTACAGGCATCAAAAGTCATATAAAAAGCAAATTTTTACGGTGCTGCTGATGGTGATTAAAGAGACTTAATTATTCACAAAGCGTCGTTGTCTTTCCGTTAAGTCCAGAGCAGAACACCAAATAGTCTCTACAAATAGTCTCTCTATATAATCCATATACTATGAGAACATTTGGGGAATCCCACCCAGAACCGTGCTACTATAAATAGCATCTATCTGGTTCATATAGTATAATAATAATTTATATTATACAAAAATTATGCTATTTATAGTAACAAAGTCCAGTGTGGGATTCCCCGATTTTCTCATACGATAACATAACGGTCATCATTATAATAGCATATGGACAATATAGAGATACTTTTTGTAGTGTGTTAACCAGAGCTCTATATAAGGGGCGTTTTGCATGTTAAAAAACCCTTATTTGACCCTCTAACCCTATGTTGTGGGTAATCAAAAGAATCGTCTCAGTGAGACAATTATTTTGATTACCCACAACATAGGGTTTTCTTTAATACAATGAGAGAAATTGTGGGGAAAAGAGCTTAATACCTCGCTTTATCTGGACCATTATATGATCCCTAGTAATGTGTGGTCATATGTTCAAAGGTCAAAATGACCATGTGAAGCATAAATAGCCAGACGGGCGGAATTGCTGATGAACCAAACGTTGTCTGGATCTGAGATATGGAAACCCTTTCCTGCCATTAAGAAATATGCAGCAGAAGACTTTGTAAAAATATCGAAAACCTCGATAAAAGGATGTCTAATTTTGATTTACATTCCACAACATTGTAGCAATAAACCAGAGCGCTTCAATGGCCATGAATTGCTCTCCTGAATTATGCACTGTGATTTGTCATGCCCATCACAATAAAAAAACATACCAACCAACAGGCCTTAAAGGATTCTTATAGAGGGTTACCGAGGAACATTTCTACAAAACTATTTGGATTTTGGCCAGACATTTTCGGAGAAAACTTTTAAGTTTTCAATATAACCATATACGGAAAAACAACCCCATCCCTGGAGACCAATCAACATGTGTCATTAGTGAGTTAGTGGTAATGCAAACGCCGCAACCCAGATTACAAAGTAGGGTAGCCATTACTACAAATTTTAGTCTTCGATATGATCTGACAGGGGATCGAACCTGTCATCTCCCGCACCAAGGCGGACACTCTACCAATACACCACCGAGGAAATGGTTAGACAGAGAAAGAACATCTTTGTATTATCATCTTTTATTTTAACTTATATACTAAAGAACAAATCATTCTCTATGCTTTTTGGTCAAAAATAAAAACACTTGTTGATAATACTACCCTAATATCGAGACTGTTTATGTACATGTTTTCAAAGTTTCAGATTCATTGTAAATGGGGAAAGGGTTTACCTGTTTCCTTTAATTCCATTTGGAAGTCTATTTATGAAGTGTACTCTAAGTCACCTGTTAGAGCTGATTCCAAACGGGCACAGCTACATCGTGTTACAAGCTCTAGCAATGTCCATTTGGAGCTATCCTGTTATTTTCGTTTTCACATTTGTTATGGAAATCTGCATTAAATATCATCTATTAACCCTTTTTAACATATAGACAAGTTTTCAGATATATAGCGGACGACTTTTGCTACCATGTTTTCAACCCTCTTTGATAAATATACTCGCATTTAAATTTGACTTTCCAAATATTTGGCAATATGTTTTCAAAGTCGTCTGCTGCATATTTGCTGAAAGAGTGAAAGGGTAAACCCTTTCCTACAAACAGGAAAATTGCAGCAGACAACATCGAAACCATATAGGCAAAAATGTAGAAAATCTCTATAAGTGAAGATTTAACCATAAAATAGAGTGAAAAATGATTTTTCAAAAGACGTCAGAGAGCGCCTATAAGTGGGAAAGGGTTAACTCAAAGAGTTTCCAAATTAATCAAGAGTATATAAGAAGATGCATGTCTAAATAAACACATGAATATGAATATAGTCTTTCGATAACAATATTCTAAAGTCAATGAATCTTTTTTTATAAGTTCTGTTACAAAGACAATTAAAATTATACGACAATAAAAACAATTTTATTCGATATTTCGACCCACGGCCTTCTACAGGATATTACAAAGAAAATAAACTGTGTGGTGGCCATCTTGAAAACAATGAGCACGAAGTCTCATGAAATTATCGAATAAAAGAGTGTTTATATTGTCATGCATTGTTTAATGATATTTCAAAATCTAGGTGTTTTTTTCTCGCTTAAAATAGCAAATATATCAATAACGTGATGTCTTTCTTCATAACGAATTCTGATTACTATCAGTCTGCTTTAACAGAAAAAGTTTTCACCAAAATATTTCTTTTTTTAAATATAATATTTATAATGGAAATAAAGACTATGAAGATCACTATAAAGTATCTTTTCTCTCTTTGGGCGCCTTATTTTTATATTTATTTCAGTTATATTTTTTCCTTCCTGTTTTGGCACAAACATTGCAAGACAGGAAGGAGAAACGTCTCATCCTTAGGCCCTAAATATCTCTTTTAAAGTCTAAAAAAGCCTTAGTTGTGTCTGGAACTACTAATACGTGTATAAGTAGTCCCAGGCTGTGTGTACTCGAAAAACAAATGTTTTAGCAAGTATGTGCACAGCAAAGGGTCAGAAAGTCAACTGAAGACTTGAGAATATGACATTTGCCATCTCATCTCACACCCTAGGCCATTTTCAATTTGTATGAAAAAATAATCAAGCATTTTAAATCTTTATATCCTTGAAATTGTTTCGATATCACAGTAGTTAGAAATGCACCAATAAGAGGGAAAAGGTATGGTATTTTTTCCCATACCAACTAATAAATCACAGATATGAATAGTGGAAAAATGTTCAAAGGGCCAAATTCAAGCTAAACTTGGTCAGGTGCTATCTAATTATACAGCGGCTTTCCATCCAATTGCAACACTGATACTTGTTAAATATTGCTTATCTGCAACTAATACCTTGATTGTAAAGCTGATACTAGTAGATGTTTGCATGATTGCAAGTAATATCTGGCTAACCATATTTTCTAAAGATGTTTTTGTTTTAATTTCAAAATTATTGCTTGGCATTATTCAGAAAGATGTACTACTGCTCGTCTGTTGGTATCGAACAATCTAAATTGCAATTAATTGGAAGGTACTGTTACGACTATACAAACTAACAAGCTCTTAAGCAAATTGCAACAATGCATGTTTAGATTGGGAGCAAGATACCATAGAAATGACATCGGTCGAATATGGCGAATCAAAAATAAATGCATTTAAAAGTTGAAATTCAAAGGTGGGAATCAAGTTTATATACATGTAAATGTACCTTAATTAAATCAATCTATAAGTTAGAGCAGATAGCAAAGGTATGCAGATAGGAAGAGAACAATTTTTTCCATCCTTATTGATAATTCAAATATCATACTTTAATTGAATGATTTTCCATGTGTTTGCCCAGTTATTTTAAGTCATCTGCAGCAGATTTGTTGTACGTGGAAAGGGTTCAACCCCAAACTCATTACCTAAAAACAATGAAAATGATTTATTACGATCTGTCAAGTTTCTTTCCTCATTTAAAAAAACCCATAATAACAATTGTTGTTAAAAAGTAATTGAAATATCTACAAATCATTCGAAATGTAAGACCATGCAACCCCACACTAAATTGAATCAAAAGTTATAATTAATGAATATCAAATTCGTCAATTCAGGAAATTCATTTTTCTTGTCCAAAAAGCCAGATAAGATTAATATATGTCAAACAAAGGCAAGTTTTCATTTTCCAATAGAACAGATACCCAGAAAAACTTGTATCAACTATTCCTCGCTTCACATTATATCATTTTCTCATTTTAACCTTACGTTGATGGACCTAAAAATGAATCACCCTCTCTGAGACAATTCTTAAGAATATCCACAGCATAGGATATAGAGACCAGGTAATGATTTTGGAACGTGAAATATGCTTATTTTTTTAAGCCAAAATTTTACTTTTTTATGAAGATTACAATTGAGATATGCTAGTTATAATAGTTTGATTTCTTTTCTTTAATTTGATATGACTTCTCAAAATTAGGAGAACGATAAGAAATCTAGGCTGTCTCGTGTAGCCGGTTTTGCTCTAATCTGTGTCGTAGCGCTCAATGGTGTTCACCATAAACATCAGATCTTCAACGTTCGGAACGTTCGAAACGATCGGGTCTCCGGTGTTCACCAGAGCGAATCCAAGGAACATAAAAGTACGAATTAGACTGGCTGCAAAGATAAAAAAAAAAATTAATTTAGATGACTATAAATGCAAATCATCCTCCAATTTGACCTTATAAAATAAATTTAGAAAATGTGGTAAATAAGTTTATTAACCCTTTCCAACACACAACTAGATGGTTGATTCTGATGTCTCCTCTATGGCTGTTTGTCAGAAAGACTGATACAGGCTGTTTGAACCGAGCCCTTGTAGGTCAGTCAGTAATAACGAGGGCTGTCAATCTAGGGGTTGAGAGTTTGAAACCAAGCTCGGCCAACATTCTTTCCTACGTTTGACAAAAGTCACTCGTCTTTCACCAGTGGGCTCATAGTCTATGTGTGACAAGCTTCATTTGTCTTTCACCAATGGGCTTACAGTCTATGAGGAAAAGCAGTCAGTTGCTTGGAAAGTATTTTGTGTGGATTACTGTTGTGAGAAAGCTAGGAAACACACAAATAGGTGAACTGGACGCCGTGATATGATTTTTTTTTTAAAACGGCGTTAAACCCGATTCAACAAAGGAAGTTTGAAGAAAAAAAGCATCAATAAGAAACATGCGCTCTACACATCATCTCAATATGGTGAACATTTGTGGCGAATCCATCAACTTCATTTGGTTCAACAGTTATTGAAAGGACATGAACTTTGACCTTGAAACAAGCTGGTTGTAACATGCACTCTGCACATCGAATCAATATGGTGAACATTTGCTGCGAGTTAGTTCAAAATCCTTTAAGTTGTTCAACACGAAATAGAGTCATATGACTTTTGACCCCTAATTGTGACACTGCGCATCGTCTCAATATGATGAACATTTATGGTGAATTATTTCAAAATCTTATCAGAGGTTCCAAAGTTATGGAGCACACACAATTTGTGACGGACAGAGAGACAATGCTAGTGGGAGAAAGGAAAAATTGCTTATCATGAACAAATATCTCCTTTTGTCGCAAAATTTTCAGACGTCATCTGCTGCAGATCTATATGTGGGTAAATGTTAACTTTGTATGAACCAAGTTCTTACTTATTCAATTCTGAAAGTTGTTTATGCTGTTTTCAACATTCTTTCAGTTTTATCACGGCAACAGTTCACGTATTCATATTGTGTGTTGTATAGGAAAGAGATAAGATAGACTAGACCCAGAGCTCAAGATAAGAGGCATCTTTCATGTTCCAAATTCCTTAGGGTTTGTTGGACTAAGCAGATATATTATGGGGAATAGACTAATTCATTTCCCCTCTGCGTGATGTTCCAAAGTTCATTTCTAACCACACTCACCTCGATCTGTCCTGGACTTCTTAAAGGACAAAACAACATGAGTACAGTCCAATTCGTTCTCCGCCTTCTCCAGTAGATTAACAAGGCTGAAAGAAAAACAATCCATTATTTAATTCAGCTCTGGGTTAGGGGCATTGTACATGTTCTACTCTACAATCCTTATTTTCCAATCAATTCCTGTGGTGTGGGTACCCAAAAGAATTGTTTGAGTGAGAAGATTCTTTTGAGTACCCACAACATAGGGGTTGGACGAGTTTAAGAGATATTGTGGGACTAAGACCGGTTTCTTACATATTTCAAGTCCTCAGATGATTATCAAAGGCTAAAACCACCCAATCAATTATCATAGGCTGTGTTGCAATCAACCATCATACAGTTATTATTTCTTTATTTTTGTAAGAAAACATTTGTTTTCAGCATTAATGTTATGTTCAAAGTATCAAAGAAGACCGTTACATTCTCAAAAGAATAATTCACCAGTAAGAATGTATACATGTATACATCGAAGCACACCACCCAATCCAGATAGATACAGAAATTGCCTATTGCTGGATAGCGAGTCATGTATTGGTTAGTGTCAGAATTGACTATGGCTGTATCATAAAGATTGTTCGATATTGTTCACGTCAAATCATCAAGGACAGACAGCTAACTAGGTATTCATACCTTTGTGCCACCTTGCTAGGGAAGGCGACACATTTAAAGTAAACGATCAATGATAATAGGCAGTTTTTCAGTTTCGTAATTGCCAGTTCAACTTTATACCTTATGTTGACTGTTTAGTCCATTTCTTTTGTAATTGAGGTTTTACGCTGCTTTCAACATTATTTCTGTTATATCACAGCAACAGTTCAACTATTCATGATCCCTGGGTAAACAAATCAGTACTAGGCTAGAAAATGTGCCTTGCCTAAGGGCAGTCTACCATGACCGTTGTGCCGCGACTGGGGATTGAACCCGGGTCACCTAATTTCAAATCCCCGACACTAACCACGGCAGATTCCTACTTAGTCCATTGGGGATAGACATATGATGCTAGTCTAAAAGACCTTGGTCAATCATCCGAAAATGAATGACCAAGCCCTGGTTTGAACTCAAGAACCCTGGTCTTTAATGAAAGCTATCATGGCTCAAGTCACCAGTGGATTAAGAGGAATAAATTCAGTAAGTTAATTAATTTGTTTTATTGAAGTTTAACCGTGTTTCGACAATATTTCGATTACATCACAGCGACAGTTCACTTTTATACAATCCCTGGGGAAACAAACCTGTACTAGGCTGGAAGATCTGCCTTGCCCAAGGGCACTCCACCATGACCGCCAAAGTAAACAGAGCTCTATATAAGTGACATTGTGCATGTTCTAAGATCCGTATTTGACTAACTCTATATGGTGGTTACTCAACAGAAATACCTCTATGACAACAATTTATTGACTTACAGAGTACACACATCATAGGGTTTGGTTGGACAATACGCGAGATATTTTGGGGAAGAGAGATGATCCTTATTTGACTATCAAAACCTATGTTGTGGGTACTCAAAAGAATCGTTTCTTTTGAGTACCGACAACATAGGTTTAAATGAGTGCTATAGAGAGATATCATGGAAGAAAGACCTATTTACTCCTCCTTATCTGGACATCTGCAGTAAAGTAAGTAATTATCATTCCTTGTGAATTTTGTTGGGTACCTCCACATAAAATCTGTTCTCCCTGAATGTGTTCTCCCAGGTCACCGGTACACCCTCACCCTCAGCATCACAGATCTCGAAACAGAGAGTAATTGACAATGAGTGTTGTGCCTGGAGACAGTCTAAAGGATATTATCCCACAAAATTAGAAGTCTATATTAACCCTTTGCCAAACATAGACGCTTTCTGACGCCTCTGACGACTTCTGAAGTGTGGAAGTGTGGCAAAACGTACAATTTCTCCATTTGCAACAATGACATCAATTCTATTCAATAATCATACCATCTTTTATAGATATTTTCTATATTTGACCTTGATAATTTAAAAGTCGTCTGCTGCAGATTTGCTGTATGTGGGAAAGGTTAATATACTAAAATGGTCCAAAATTAGGGTTAAATGGGTAATAAGATGTGAACCATTTTTACAAACATTAATTTACTCATATCTTTTCATGTTACCCTATTACATGTGCAGACAACTATGGCCCGTGTACACAAGATAACATTTTAAAACATTATGAGTTTGTCAAAAGGAAAATGTGCCTACAATGATGAATACATCCAATCATATACAATCAATAATCTTTACGTAGAGTTTTCTCTATTTTGACTTATATCTGTTAAGGTTTCCGCTGAAGCTGGGACAGGGGAAAGATGATATTGATTGATTGTTGTTTAACGACAATTTCAACAATTTGTCATTCATATCATGCTGGCCAGTTCATCTGATCGTGTGTTTCCATATCAGTCGTTCTAAGCTGCTTTTTCAGATAGACGATAGCTCATTGGTGGAAACGAATGAGGCTTCTTTCATTGACTTTTTGTAAATTGTCAGAAATTATATTTGCCAACCTGGTGTTCAAACTCACAACCCCTGAATGTACATCCTGCATCACTACCGGGGCTTGGCTAAGTATTTTTAACATGAAGTATTGTCCAGATTATTAGACATTTCAGGGCATGGTTCGATATGAGGTTATTGTACCGTTTATATAAAACACCCAAGATTCGTTAATAGTTCGCAAGAATAAAATTTTAATGTTTTGTCATTTTGCCCCTTTCCTGTTTCCTCATGGCAGCCTTGTTTTCCATCCAGTCAATATGGCTTTTTGTAACAGTTTTCGTAAAGGTTCATATAATTTAGCCTTTAGAGCAGATTTCTTTTAAAAACATTCTGGCAAAATATGAAATTACTCATTACGAGCAATTTCAATGCTTTAACTTTTATTTATAGAGGTTAATATCACATTTTTGCTCAAGTGTTTTCGAAATTGTATGCAGATTTGTCATATGAGGGAAAGTGTTTAATCTTTGAACTATTTAGAAAGAACTTCACCAGAGAAATATTGCTGTAGAGCTTAGGTTCATATTGATCCAGTATTTTAGTAAGAAAATTATCTTTGAATCAGACAAGCAGATTTAGAAAAGAATTTTAAAGTTTTGTAATTTTTCTCCCTTTCTAATGCCGCTGCAACTAATGTTCTTCATTCCATATAAAAATTCCTGTGACATTTGGTTGTATTTGATCATTATGTATCGTACCATTGCAAAAATTAAAAATATAAGTTCCTTAAAAACATTTAACAAATTTATTAATAAAAGCATTATCATTTTTCAAACCAATACAGCATTTCATTTAGCCTTCACAGTTTGGCTTTACCTAAACTTACATTAACAACCAGTTGAAAAATACCTTTTCATAAAATGCTACCGTATACACAATGGTCGCATGATCAACATACTTGTAAATAGATTTGAATGGGAAAAACTCAACAAATATGGACCCGTAGGTATTTGCTGAGCTACAAATACATCGTTACAAATACTTATTAGTAGTACCTGGTAGTATAACATCATCTCAATTACGGTATATAATAAAACAAATACTTAAAACAATGGAAATATACATTTCATCTTAAAAAGATCATAATAACGTATTTTACTGTTATTTGAGTAAGGAACTGATATTTAGTTTATCGTTATAATAGCTTTTCCGTTCATGCTCAGCTATGGTCAAAAGTTAAATGTAACATCCTATAGCCCGTTGCGTGATCACACCGTGCAATTAAATCTGTAAATGAAAGAATAATAAGCGAACAAAGTTGAAAACATTGTGGCTGAAGATGTTTCAAAATGAGTGTATTTTGGGAAAGCTTTAACACTGTCACACATACAGATGAGCAATTTCTTTTTGCCTTAATGTTTTCAGTTTTATTCAATAGTTGTATTTTCATGTTTAGAAAGTTTCCATATCTTTGACTTAATGTTTTCAAAAATATCAGTTTCAGATTTGTTAAGCCCTTCTCACATTCAACAACTTTGCAGCAGAAAACATCCTTGCAAAATTATGGAAAATATTTGCAAGGGAGTCTTTATATCTAGTATGATTTGAAAACAATATGGCAAATGAAGACATTTCTCATCTTGAGCAATTTCTCATTTTGCCACAATGCTTTCTTTGGAACTTTTTACCAGTCGGCAGCATCTGACTTATTGTCGCTCACTTTTTGAATGAAATAGATGTAATAAACAACATTCGGGACAGTTAGACCAGGAAGAAGTATCAGTATAGCCTTTGAGTCAGTTAGACCAGGAAGAAGTATCAGTATAGCCTTTGAGGCAGTTAGACCAGGAAGAAGTATAAGTATAACCTTTGAATCAGTTAGATCGAACAGAAGTGTCAGTATAAGCGTTGAGTCAGTTAGAACAGGAAGAAGATTAAGTATAACGTTTGAGTCAGTTAGAACAGGAAGAAGATTAAGTATAACGTTTGAGTCAGTTAGACCAGGAAGAAGAATAAGTATAACCTTTAAGTCAGTTAGATCAGGAAGACGTATCAGTATAACCCTTGAGTAAGTAAGACCAGGAAGAAGTATAAGTATAACCTTTAAGTCAGATAGACCAGGAAAAAGTATAAGTACAATCTTGGAGTCAGTTAGACCAGGAAGAAGTATATGTATAATCTAGGAGTCAGTTAGACCAGGAAGATGTATAAGTACAATCTTGGAGTCAGATAGACCAGGGAGAAGTATATGTATTACCTTTGAGTCAGATAGACCAGGAAGAAGTATAACTATAATCTTTGAGTCAGATAGACCAGGAAGAAGTATATGTATAACCTTTGAGTCAGATAGACCAGGAAGAAGTATATGTATAACCTTTGAGTCAGATAGACCAGGAAGAAGTATACGTATAACCTTTGAGTCAGTTCGATCAGGAAGAAGTATAAGTATAACCTTTGAGTCAGATAGACCATGAAGAAGTATAAGTATAACCTTTAAGTCAGATAGACCAGGAAGAAGTATAAGTATAACCTTTAAGTCAGATAGACCAGGGAGAAGTATAAGTATAACCTGTGAGTCAGATAGACCAGGAAGAAGTATAGGTATAACCTTTAAGTCAGATAGACCAGGAAGAAGTATAAGTATAACCTTTGAGTCAGATAGACCAGGAAGAAGTATAAGTATAACCTTTGAGTCAGATAGACCAGGGAGAAGTATATATATTATCTTTGAGTCAGATAGACTAGGAAGAAGTATAAGTATGATCTCTGAGTCAGATAGACCAGGAAGAAGTATAAGTATAACCTTTGAGTCAGTTAGACCAGGAAAAAGTATAAGTATAACCTTTGAGTCAGATAGAACAAGAAGAAGTATAAGTATAACCTTTGAGTCAGATAGACCAGGAAGAAGTATAAGTATAACTTTTGAGTCAGATAGAACAAGAAGAAGTATAAGTATAACCTTTGAGTCAGATAGACCAGGAAGAAGTATAAGTATAACCTTTGAGTCAGATAGACCAGGAAGAAGTATAAGTATAACCTTTGAGTCAGATAGACCAGGAAGAAGTATAAGTATAACCTTTGTGTCAGATAGACCAGGAAGAAGTATAAGTATAACCTTTGAGTCAGATAGACCAGGAAGAAGAATACGTATAACCTTGGAGTCAGATAGACCAGGGAGAAGTATAAGTATAACCTTTGAGTCAGATAGACCAGGAAGAAGTATATGTATAACCTGTGAGTCAGTTAGACCAGGGAGAAGTATAAGTATAACCTTTAAGTCAGTTAGACCAGGAAGAAGTATACGTATAACCTTTGAGTCAGATAGACCAGGAAGAAGTATAAGTATAACCTTTGAGTCAGATATACCAGGAAGAAGTATAAGTATAACCTTTAAGTCAGATAGACCAGGGAGAAGTATAAGTATAACCTTTGAGTCAGATAGACCAGGAAGAAGTATAAGTATAACCTTTAAGTCAGTTAGATCAGGAAGAAGTATATGTATAACCTTTAAGTCAGTTAGATCAGGAAGAAGTATAAGTATAACCTTTAAGTCAGTTAGATCAGGAAGAAGTATAAGTATAACCTTTAAGTCAGTTAGACCAGGAAGAAGTATAAGTATACTCTTTATGTCAGATATCAGGCAGAATTATTAGTATAACTTTGAGTCAGATATACCGTGCAGACGTATAAGTATAAATGTGGAGTCATCTAGATCTGGAAGGAGTATACGTATAATCTGTGAGTCAATAGACAAGGAAGAAGTATTAGAATAACATTGGAGTTAGTTAGATCAGGCAGATGTTTAAATACCACGTTTGTCCCTGCATCTGCCATTATTTTTCAGTTATTTTAGTCTTATCTCTCTATCTGTCAGAAGAAAAAGTTCATAAAAAATTGGAAGATCTAGTAAAATTAAATTCCGTTGATGATAATCAACATATATTAAACATACAATTACAATCATGTGAATCTCTTTATCGAATATGTCTCTTTCTAAATCCATAAAATGTAGTAAGAAATGACAGGGTATTTAATATCTCCATGATGGGTAGTCAAAATCCCCAGGTCAAAAATGACAGGCTAGTCAAAATCCCCATGGCTAAAAGGACAGGGTAGTCAAAATCCCCATGATGAGTAGCATAATCCCCTTTCTCAGTTTCTGTTTGATCTCATTTTGATCACTTTGGTCTTTGTCATTAGACGACAGCGAAGGTGTTGAATAGGCAAATTAGTACAATTAGAAAACCGGACGTGTGAATAAATTTGTATTGTAACCAACATAATAAAAGGGTCATATGCTAATATAAGCGAAATAAAAGACAAATGAAACAATGAGCAATTTCATTCATTTTAATTAATATATATACATTATATTTAATTGTGCTGAACTCTAAATTATAGATAATATAGAAAACTTTTAAAACTGTTATATTAAATATTAGAATCATAATATGGGATGAATTAGAGTAATACATGTACATTCACTTTCCAGTACAATAATCAGTTTTATATAGGAAATACATCAATTCTAAGTATGGATGGCAACGAATATTCAAATGATATATCATCAAACACATCGAATATTTGCCATAATCATTTTCATTATTTTGAAGTTAAAGCATAATGTTCTAACATTTAAAAAGTTATTAATTAAATTCAAACTGTCATAATCTTCTGGTTTTAAGGGCAATGATGAAGATGTGGAAATCATTTATCATGTTCAACCATGGCCAAAACCAGCTTAATGTAAAATTCATCATCAACATAAGGGGATGCCATAGTTTGGCATTATATGGATTCTTCTACAGAGTAAATCGAAGAGGAGATGACAAAATATTCTGGCGATGTATTAAACCCGGTTGCTTCTTTGTCAACATTCAACAACATGCCAACGTGCTTAACAAAACAGAATCATAAGCACCCAGCAGACCTGGCCATTGTTGTCGCCAGGCAGATTATGAATAATGTTTCTAAGCGCTGCATATAATAATTATGGGTACTACAATAGTTGGAAATGAAGAATGTATTACCAAATCACAGCGAAACAATCATAAACGTAGACGAGAATGAAACTTATCTCTACCTGGATATGTTAATACTGTAGTAACATGTCAAACTGATAATCCTTGCTATTGAAGTGATCGATACAATACCGATGATTTCGTTCTAAAACGCCGTAACTTCATCTTGTATAACATTTATTTACGACCTTTTAGAATGATTCATCAATGAGACAAATCAATCGTTTTGGCCGTGTAACTATATGATTATCAATATGGTACTGAGAAAAGTTGTTGAGTAGTGCGGGAGCCTGAGGTCGCATCTACTACACATGGCGTTGCTTTTCGAAAATATGACTCTTTTGTTTCGTAAATGGAATATTCACAACATAATTAGGCTTATTCCAATGCTCGCATGACAATATTACATTTATGACTAAATCATTTAGAAATTATATGAATTATGTGGGTAAGTAATTTCTTAAAACTAGTTAAAATTATTTTTCTTGTTAATATCGAAGGTCAACAACAAAATGTCCTCTATTTAAACCAAATTATCATCAGGGTCTATGGCCTAATAAAACAACTGTTATTTCAAGATTCAGACCTTCTCAATTTCGATTCATATTGCTAAACATTATGAAAAAGAAGCAGGTATTCTATAAACATTTTAAAGAGGAAAAACTAGATAATTATAAAATAGGAATAGATATTGAGCTTATTTTTCAATAAACAATATAAGGAAATTGAAACTTACTAAATACTGTTGACTTACATTTCTTCACAATAGTTTTGATTCAGAAGTATTAAGAAAGAAGAAGATAAACGACAAAGAATAAACAAAACGGTTTGACAAACTTTGCTTCATCTTACCTGTGCATTTATATCAGAGTTTTAAAACTGGCCCGTGGTAATATTTTTTAAACGTCTGGTATTTTATATATTAATTCTAAATAACGTCAGTCCGTTCACATTCACATTAAGGTTCCAAAGAAATGTACACATAAGCATTGTATTTAGGCGTGGTGGATCATTATATAAATTCAACCCTATGCTACATGTTTTACAGATTTTTAGCAGGCGGACATTTAAACAATGTAGGCAAAATGTAAACAATCTATGAAATGAAAGTAAACTTCTTAAATAGATTTGTAAACATTGTGGGAAAAGGATATATTCTTCATCATGAGCAATTTCTTCTTTCCACAATGTTTCCAAAAGTCGTTTGATGCAGATGCGTCTACAGGTAGTACAGGAGTAATGCCACTTCTTGGAAGGCTTCCAGTATTTTTAAAATAAATTTTTAAAGGGACAGTCTCGTTATTTTGGATCCAAACTGTCACTTATTACAATAATTAGTCAAGACTAAACTTAGCGAAACGAAACCGTTTTGACTTTATTTCAGTTAACTTATTCGCCTGAAGAATGACATTTCAATTAGAGTACGATGTCCTCCTAATTGTTCTACATTTATGGAGCTTTTGTGGTTGTGTTAATCAATTTCTCCAAATGGCGTTGTTTTTCGAAAGTTTTGTGATCATCAACTACTCCACAGGAATCGTATTTTGTGATTGTGTCTATCGATTTCTATAAATGGGGTATTTGTTTAGAGCGTGATAAATATAAGCTGAAAGCTTGATTCACAATCGATATAAAATAGATGAGTCAAATCTAAGTGTGTGGAAACCCCAACCATTGCGCAATAAAAGCCAGCCGCAAGTTTTTCGAAACTGTAGAAGTAGTATCTGTGCATTTGTTCTCATTACAATAACACTAGAAGAATAAACTGCTTAAACTTTCATACGTTAAAACGTCTTTTAACTTCCTGCACATTTTGGGATTGGTGATATTTTATGATACAACTTATGTTCTTATCTACCTTCTTATTTACGTCCTTGAAAAAAACAGTGTAATTCAAAGTATTAAAAATTTAAAAGTACTCGACATGGAATCGCGATTTTCAGATAAGAACATAACCCATATGTCATGTATTAACAAGTTTAAACCTTTAGTTTATACTTATTTATTTAGGTTACATCGATTATGAAACGAACCTTCAGCTTATATTAATCAACCTATGTGTCTGCTTCCTGGAAACGTAACCAGTACCCGCGTGGTTTGTTTGGAAAAATCCCAAAGAAAGAACCCGCTCATCACGGGATTTGAACCCGGGGGCAATTTGGAACGAGAGTGAGACGCTCTACCACTGCACCACTGTCTCCTACAATTTCAATCCTTTACAAGACACATGTTGACTTAGTGTCAGCAGACACATTTTGAAAACATGACAAGCATTATTCATTTTTAATACTAGTATTCCACTCTATTGAATAATAACAAAACATGTCCATATCTTTACTTTAATGCGTTTTGTTTTTCTTTTATAAATACATGTTTATACGGGAAATTAAAATTCAGTTCCTGAAGAAGGTCGAAAGCTTTAAATTTGAGTTATATTATATGTGTATAAATGCTTTTTAAAGTCGTCAGTTGTTGACGTGTTGTATGAGGGAAAGGGTATATATATATTTATATATATACGGATAAGATTAGTAATAAAAAGTGTCTTTATAAGAACAGACATAGTTTCAAGAGTTCAAAACCAAAGTCCTCGGATCTCAATATGATTTATGTGACTCTTTTATATGTAAAGGTTATACTCTTTAGATAGATTTTGTTATAATCTGCTATGAAATACACAAATTCTGCAAAAAACAACTTTGAAATAATATGTAGAAACATTGAAACTCCCTTTATATCAGTTTATTTTTAAAAGTAGAAATTGGTCATAACCGTTTGTTCATTTTCTAAAATGGCTGCATTTATCTTAAATAAGACTCTTTCATTAAAGTAAATGTCTAAGTGTTAAACGAAAGACATAAATCATTTGCTGATTAGGTTTTTTAAAAGGAAATCTATATTACTAATAGTATATACAAGTTAAGAAAGGAAAGTATTGAGCACAGAATGCCAACGCCAACAATTGGTTGGTTTCGTGTTACTCATATTCAAAGATGGATTTTGTGGCTAATAAGGGTTTTGTGGCGTATAATATCAGAGGTAATAGAAAGGGAGAGAGAGGTGGAGAGAGAAAGAGAGAGAGAGAGAGAGAGAGAGAGAGAGAGAGAGAGAGAGAGAGAGAGAGAGAGAGAGAGAGAGAGAGAGAGAGAGAGAGAGAGAGAGAGAGAGAGAGAGAGAGAGAGAGTATTTTTCTCCCTTTCTTATGCCACAGCAATTCAAGTTCTACATAAAATGTAAAGCTTTGATCAATTTGAAAGAGGACCAAGAATGGAACATTCTTGTGAAGTTATCCCTTTTGTGATGACTCCTGGTTGCTATGATTTTGTAACCAATCAATACGGCTTGAACAAATTAAGTAGAGGATCACTGAAGTAAGATTTCTTTAAATTTTCTTGAAATCAGACCAGCACTTTCAAAGAAATGGAATTTCCAAATTTTGTAATTTTGCCCCTTTTCTGATGCCACCTGACTGTCATGTTTTTCAACCAATCAGTATGGTTTGAACAATTTTTGTATATTGGAATCTAACTAGCAGATTCAGAGGAGAATACTTTTAAAGTTTGGACATTTTGCCCCCTTTCTGATGCGGCAGCAACCAAATTTCTCAATGATTTTGTAACCAATCAAAAATACGGCTTAAACAAATTAAGAAGAGGAGCACTGAAGTAAGATTTCTTTTGATTTTTTTTTAAATCAGACAAGCACTTTAAAAAAATCGAATTTCCAAATTTTGTCTTTTTGCCCCTTTTCTGATGCCGCCTGACTGCCATGTTTTTAACCCAATTAGTATGGCTGGAACGTTTGTTGTAGAGGGTCACCAAAGGAACATTTCGACAAAATATTTTGGAATCTGATAAGCTGATTCAGAGGAGAGTGATCAGAATAGATCACCTTGAGCCTTCGGCTCACAGGTGATCTAAACAAGAGGGCCATGATGGCACTGGATCGCTCACCTTCTTTTTTTTTGTTCTCACTTTAGCCATGTAAGCACCGCCCCCTGGCGGCCATAGTTTCGACCAAACAACATGGCTTGAAATAATCGAATAGAGGGACACCCTAGGAACATTTCTACAGAACTATTCGACACTTTCGGAGGAGAAGATTTTTTAAGTTTTCACGATAGCCATATAACGCAAAATAGTCCCGCCCTGTGGCGGCCATGCTTTTCGACCAATCAACATGGCTTGAAGGAATCTGAAAGTGGGTCACTTAAGTTTCTACACAATTATTTGAAAATCTACCTGACACTTTCTGAGCAGATTTTTTAAGTTTTCACTTTAGCCATATAAGTCAAAACAGCCACGCCCCCTGGCGGCTATGTTTTTCGACCACTGAACATGGCTTGAATGAATCTTATAGAGGGTCATCCAAGGAACATTTCTACAAAATTATTTAAAAATCGACCAACCAGTTTGGCAGGATAAGAATTTATTTTGTTTCGTTGCCATGGAAACCAGAACTCTGCATGGATCCCAAACAATTGAAGGAATTCTGGTGAGATCATTGAGAGGATGCTTTCTGTATACTTTTATACAAATTGACCAACCGGTTACTGAGGAGAAGATGTTGACGGACGCACGACACACGACGCATGAAACACGACGGACGTCGGACAAAAGGCGATCACAATAACTCACCTTGAGCACTTCGTGCTCAGGTGAGCTAAAAACGTTCTCTAAAGTATTAACAAGATTTATCTTAACTTTGGCCTTGTGACCTAGGTTTTTACCGGACATAACTCATAATCAAACATAGCCTAGATAAGACCCAAGGTATTCTGACAAAGTTTCAACATGCTCGAAATAAATGTGACTTCCAGAGTGTATACTAGATTTACGTTCTATTTGGCCGTGTGACCTAGTTTTGACCAATATTCGAACTTGTCCTAAATATCAGCAACATAAATAAACTGAATAAGTTTCATGGGTATTTGATGCACAAAGTGGTTTGTAGAGTATTAACAAGCCTATTGTTGACGACGAATGACTGACAAAATGTGATCACAATAACGTAACTTAAGCACTTTATGCTCGGATGCGCTAAAGATGTGTCTGCAAGTAGGAAATAACTAATTAATAACAAATGGTAAAGAGTTTAAGACCAATCTGATCAAAATCATATCCAAATATTCGCTATTGAAGAAGCCCCTCGTATGACCTTTTCTGCAGTCTATCGGGTTCTTGCTTTCTTTTGTTTTGATAACGAAAGTAGAAAGTTTCGCTGAAAACCTATATATAATACACGTCTTACGCAGAATATATATATATATATAAGTTTTGCGCAGATAAGATAAGAGCCGTTCCGCAAGAAAACAAATATTGCAAACTCTGCGTTAAAATATCGACCCGGATCAGCCTAAGCATGCCGCGCAGGCTAACCCGGACACACACTTTTTGCCTCCTGTAGAGTTTCTGTTTCAGGACTCGTTACTCTATACCTATATCCCCCCTGAGACGGAATGTGACGACCCGGATTAGCCTGCGTGGACTGTGCAGGCTGAACCGGTTCGATACATTACGCAGAGTCCATAATGTTGGTTTTCTCCTGGAATGGCTCATATATATTTAGCCATGAAAATCACGCGATCATATATTTTTTATAACGCAGATCTCGCAGATAAGAGTTTGTGTATTTTCAGCCAGATTGAGTTTAACCCTTTTCAACGAACAACAAATCTGGTGAATACTTCGACAACTTATAGCAAAAACATGATTAATCTCCATACATGAGAGTTTAATTATTAAATACAGTCGAAAACATTGTGGTAAACGGAGACATTGCACATTAGGGGCAATTTCACCTTTAGTCACAGTGCTTTCAAAAGTTGTTTGCTGCAGAATGAAGTAATAACGTACTCCACATGATGTTTAAATGTTATTGAGAAACACATTAGCTTTTTTAGATGTAAAATGTGCTTTAAATTCTGAGGAGAATATGTTTTAATTTCTATCAAGCCTAAATAAAGAAAAATACCCCCTCCCCCTGTGGACCGACGGTGTGTGATCAGAAAGACTACGTGCCCATGAGAGTTAAATTAAACAAAGAGACCATGGTGGTCCTAAACAAATCACCGGATCAGAGTTTCCAGGAGTTTGCCTACAAGTTTTCAAAGTCGTCTCCTTGTGCTTAGATGTAGGTGGGATAGGGCTAATAAAAGACATCGTGGCATCGTTTTTCAACCAACCAAGCTTTGGTGGTATAGTGGTAAAGAGTCCGCCTCGTGAGTAGGAGGTCGTTGGTATGATCCCCGGCCGGGTCATACCAAAGACCATCAAAATAGTAGTAGTGACTGCCCTCCTAGGGATGCGGGATTAGCATTACGACTGACAGGCTCGTGTCAGGATAAATGGACCAGTATTACTCGTAACTTACACAGGAAACGCCCTGATATAACTAATACATTTCTTGAACAATCGTTGAAGTGGGTATCGGAAAGCACATTTCGATGAGATTTTGAGGTTTGCACTAATTTAACTAGCCTCTTCCTGAGATCGTCAGGATTTTGCTACTAATCAAGTTGGATTGACTAATTATTTTAGAAGATTACCAAATGAACAGTTCTATTTAATCATTTTTACAATCTGACCAGCACTTTCTGTGGTTTATACTAAAGGCATATAAGGGAAAGTAGCTTTTCCAGCCCACAACATGGTAAATTCAGAAAATCCATTTGCGTAAATATGTGCGAGAATCATGTAGAAAAACAAATAATCACTAGCACATCTTGAATTACGATTCAAATCGATAGAAAAGTATCAAATCAGGTTTTTCCAGTTTTAAATATAAACTACTAAATGTTATTTATAAACCAATCACATGGGGTGTGGCTTACGGTCATAGGGAAGCCATTTATTTTCCAAAGGTGACTATTATGGCATATGTTTTGTTGTTTTTATGGTGTTTTATGCCTCTTTCAATAATTGTTAACTTAGATCACGCTATTTCAGCATCATTTGTTATGGTTCGTTCACAAACACATTGAAATCTCAAACAAATTAAAGTTCATTCTTTAAACTACCAGAAAGGCACAAACACATGTTGATTGGCAATCTATTGTTAAAACTATAATGTGAAATCTAAGGTCACATCCTCATCTCGCAGTGAATTTTACATGAATTAATATGTCTCTGATTTTACTTTCATTTTCTGAAAAATACACGATGTTTTGAAAATGGCTCTTAATATCTCAATATAACCAAAAGGCAATATTTTGGTTAAAAATCGGTCAGACTGTATTTACGTACATGTATCTCAATTTATACATGATAGCATTGGATTGCTCACCTGAGTTATGCCAATCCTATAGTCAATCACAATCAGTCACGTTGCAGTCAGGTAAGCTAATACTAGTGTAAACAAGTTTCCCTATAATTTGACCTGACAAATTTCTTTAACACTTAAGTTGAAAAATACGGCTTCAAGAGTGTTAACAAGATTTTCCTGCAATTTGTCATTGTGACCTAGTTTTTGATCGAAGACCGAACGTAACCCATCTTCATACTTTTAAGTTTTAAGATGCTTAAGCAAAAAAAGCAATCGCTCGAGTTTTAACAAGATTTCTCTCAGAGCTAGTCCTGTGACTTAGATTTTAACCTGAGATGACCTATATTTGAACCTACTTTAGATATCATCAAGATTATTATTCTGACAAAGTTTCAAAAGGCTCAAGTTCAAAATGACTCCTCCAAAAAAAAGTTTAAAAGATTTCCTTCAATTTAGTCTAGTGACCTTTGTTTTACATGACCACTTTTCCAACATGGCCTAGATATCACCAAATTAAACATTCTGACAAAGTTTCAAGCTATTTCTGCACAATAGTGAAACAAGAGTGTAGTTCAATTTGGCATAGTAACCTACTTTTATACTGAACATGGCATATAATCCAACTTCAAGACTATTATTAAATTAGTCTGACAAGATTTTAAGATGCTGAAGCAAAAAATGCTGACTCAGGAGTGTTAACAAGATTTTCCTTCAATTTGGCCTCGTGACCTAGTCCTTGGCCGAACATGACCCATATTCAAACTTAGCCTAGATATCATTAAGACATGACCAAGTTTCAAACTTGTCCAAAATTTGATGGAGATGTATATTCTGATCAGCTTTCATGAAGAATTGGTACAAAATGTAGCATGTACAGTGTTAAAAAACAGGCGACGGACAAAAGGTGATCACAATAGCTCACCCGAGCACGAAAAAAACACACTATTTGTAAGTGGCTTGTTTTAAGAATAACAAAAACATTAATATTTCGTGTGTTGTTTTATTTCAATATCAAACAAGAGGGCCATGATGGTCCTGGATCGCTCACCTTATTTGATATAACTTTGTAAATTGCCACCCAAGGAACACTTGTGCCAAGTTATTTCAAAATCAAGCCTATCCTTTTGACAAGAAGTTTTTAAAGTTTACAATATATTATATTCATACAAGGAAATCAAGCCCCAATCCCTGGCAGTCATGTTTTCCAACGGATCGGAATAATTTGAACGCTTCTTGTAGAAGGTTACCCAAGGCACTTATGTGCCAAATAATTGTCAAATCAGTCCAGGACTTTTGGACAAGAAGATTTTTGAAATTGTCATTAAACGCATATAAGGAAAACAAGCTCCGACCACCTGGTGGCCATGTTTTTGAACGAATCAGAATACATTGAACAGTCCTGAAAGAGGGTCAAAAACCTTTCATAGCTTTCACTAAATACGTATAAGCAAAATTATTCCCATCCCACAGTGGTCACTGGATGGGATTAGTTTGAATCTTAGTAGACGGTGTACACAAGGAATATTTGTGTTAAACTGTTTTCAAATTGGACAAGAAGAATCTTCACTGTAAACATATATAATTGGGAAAAAGCTCCGCCTCTAGCGGCTGTGTTTTTAAATGGATGGGAATAATTTGCATCTTGGTAGAGGGTCACATATAAGGATAACAAGAGAAGCCCATGGTATCAATGTTTTTCAACGGATCGGATTTGTGCCAAATTATTTTCAAATTGTTGTCCAAGGGAACTTTTTTAAAGATGTTTCTTCCATGGCAATTTATTTCCATATGATTCAATTCTGTGATTTTTTTTTTAAAGAGGACAACCAAATAAATATTCTAGTATATATTTTTCGAAAACGGTCTAATTATTTAGGAGGAGAAGTTGTTTGTAGGAAAACGTAAACAGACAGACGACACTTAAATTTTAAAATGAACACACTTCTGTTTCCTAATATTTTCAATTCCCTATGAAAATTGTACTTCCTGGAACTGGAGTTCAGCTTTGACATTTGTATCACACATACCTAGTAAAGTGTTTACTCTGTTATCATAAGTCCTAAAACATATCCATAAGTATAATTGTGTTGTCACAAACATAATAGTTTATTTGTCAGATATAACCAGCAGTTGGTTTATCCGAAGCACAGCTTCTGACATTTAAAAGATATGCTTTCTGACTCCGCTGCAGCAGACGACTTTTGAAAACATTGTGAAAAAAGGAGAAATTGCTCATTACAAGCAATTGTTTCTTTTGTCACAATGTTTTCATATTCATTCAATAACTGTTCTTTCATGTATAGATATATTCACTTTCATATCCTAGTACAGGTGTGTCACCAAAGAGGCGTCAGAAAGGGTCTATATGAGGGAAAGGATTAATACAGTACCTTAAATAACCCACATAGGCAGTGAACTATAATTTGAAAACGGAATGGCAGAAGAAGAATTGTCTATACATTTCTTTGCTTAATTGTGTCGTCTGCTTCTCATTGTTTTGCATGGGAGAAAGGGTTATTATCGATCCGGATCAAATTCCAAACAATAAAGTGTCTATATGTAAAACGAAGTTTTAACCTTTCCCACATACAGACGATTTCTGACTACTCTGCAGCAGACGGCTTTCGAAAACATTGTGCCAACAGGAGAAATTGCTCATTATTAGCAAGTCTTCTTTTGTCACAATGTTTTTATATTCATTCAATAACTGTTCTTTTTTATATATAGATATATTCAATATCTTTGACTACTTAGTATAAAAGGGGTCTGTTGCAGATTTGCTGTATGTGGGAATGGGAAGTACTGTTAAATTAGTATGAGCAATTTCTCATTTTGCAACACTATTTTCAAAAGTCGTCTGCTTGCAGAAGCGTCAAAAAGCTTCTATATGATGGAAAAGGTTAATACATTATTTTAAATAACCCACATAGGCAGTGAACTATAATTTGAAAACGTAATAGCAAAAGAAGAATTGTCAATATCTTTGCTTAATTGTGTCGTGAATCAGATAGCACGCATCAAATCACAAATCACGTATCAATGTCATATGCAAATCAGATAACACGTATCAAATTCCAAACAATAAAGTGTCTATATGTATAACGAATTTTTAACCTTTCCCATATACAGACGCTTTCTGACGCCTCTGCAGCAGACGGCTTTTGAAAACATAGTGACAAAAGGAGAAATTGCTCATTTCGAGCAATTTCTTCTTTTGTCACAATGTTTTCATATTTATTCAATATCTGTTCTTTCATTTATAGATATATTCATTTTTTTGACTTCATAGTATACAAGTAGTCTCTTGCAGATTTGCTGTATGTGGGAAAGGGAACTGCTGATAAATTAGTATACAAATGCAGGTGTGGAGTTTATATATGACTTTATGACGCATTACCCAGAAGACATTTGTTAAAGGTATATATGCTTATGCTTGGACCGCCTCGGTGGTGTAGTGGTAGAGCGTCCACCTCGGTGGTGTAGTGGTAGAGTGTCCGCCTCGGTGGTGTAGTGGTAGAGCGTCCGCCTCGGTGGTGTTGTGGTAGAGCGTCCGCTTCGATTGTGTAGTGGTAGAGCGTCCGCCTCGGTGGTGTAGTGGCAGAGTGTCCGCCTCGGTGGTGTAGTGGTAGAGCGTCCGCCTCGGCTGTGTAGTGGTAAAGCGTCCGTCTCGGAGGTGTGGTGGTAGAGCGTCCGCCTCGGTGGTGTAGTGGTAGAGCGTCCGACTCGGGGGGGTGTAGTGGTAGAGCGTCCGCCTCGGTGGTGTAGTGGTAGAGCGTCCGCCTCGGTGGTGTAGTGGTAGAGCGTCCGCCATGGTGGTGTAGTGGTGAAGAGTCCGCCTCGGGTGTGGTAGATCGCCGGCCGGGACAAGCCAAATACTTTAAAATTGGTAGTTGTTACTGCACTCATTGGCTCTCTGGGTTGCCGTGATATAACCTTAAACAAAATTAAAACGGCGTAAATAACCTAACAGTTAATCCGGATGCTTAGATTGAATGAGGTAATGGTCCCTATTCACAACAAGGGTCGATTGGTTAATTCATTGATTCGGCTTAATGCCTTCTTCATTTATAATTTAGTGATGTTAAGGAATCTGCCGTGACCTATCGTGGTTATCGTGTGAGATCTTAGACCGTTCGTCTCGGGTTCAAGCCATTGATGGTGGAGTGCCCTTGGGTTAGGTCCTATCCTAGTACAAGTGTGTCACCCTCAGACTATGAAAATGTGTGTTTTTTCGTCGTGATATAAGTGATATAGTGGTAAAAAAACCTACCCCTACCCCTTGTGGTCTCATTTTCTGAAGGACAACTCATCTTTTTAGCTTTGAATTATGACAGTTGCTTTAAAGTTTCTAAAAAGCATTTAAAGGGAAAAACTATCCCAATCATTTTAAAGACGGACTTCATTTGAACGGTTTGTGTGTGTGGTCCCATGTTCGATTTCCGTCATGTGCAAGTTCTGCCTTTGGGTATGTGTCACACTAAAATGGAGTCTCCACGTAGCAGAAATAATTCATGATAAATATAAGCTGAAAGCTTGTTTCGCGATCGATGTAAAACAACCACAACAAACTTCCCCATCCCCTTAGGGCTTAATTATTTTACGGACAGTCGTCATTTCAGCTATTTTGGTGGTGTCACCAGATGATCATTTTAACAAATTAATTCTGACAAAGTTTCAAATAAACCTATAGAAGTAAAAACTACCCAAATTCCCAGGGTCTAATTTTAGCTATTTTGATAGAGATGTTCATCAGATGACCAATTGTAACAATCATTTTGAATTTTAAAAACCTGTTTCAGAGGAGAATATCTATGTTGCCATGGCAATCAATGTTCTGAATGTATCGCACATATTTAGATTCTTTTGGCAGAGGACCATGTCAGGATTATATATGCAAAGTTTAAATGGAATTGACCCAGTAGTATTGTGTGATCAGAGGGACTACGTGCCCATGCGAGCTTTATTAAACAAATATACAATTAAACAAAGAGACCATGGAGGTCCTAACACATGTGCAGTAGACCACTTTTTAATCATTGTGGCAAACGGATAACAAGCTCATAATGTGCAATATCTTCTTTTGCCACAAGGTTTTCATCTCAATTCAATCAATAAACTGTCAATACTAACAGAGTTTCCAGGTGTTTGCCTAAATGCTTTTAAAGTCGTCTCCTAGTGCTTAGATGTAGGTGGGATAAGGCTAATAAAAGACATCGTGGCATCGTTTTTCAACAAACCAAGCTTCGGTAGTGTAGTGGTACAGCGTCCGCCTCGGTAGTGGGAGGTCGCGCGTTCAATCCCCGTCCGGGACATACCAAAGACTCTTAAACTAGTAGTAGTGACTGCCCTCCTAGGGTTGTGGGGTTAGCATAACGACTGACTAGCAGTTGTCAGGATAAATGAACCAGTATAACTGGTAACTTACCCAGGAAACGCCGTGATATAACTAATACATTGCTTAAACAATCGTTGAAGTGGGTATCGGAAAGCACATTTCGATGAGATTTCGAGGTTTGCACTTATTTAACTAGCCCCTTCCTGAGATCGTTATGATTTTGCAATCAAGCTGGATTGACTAATCTTTTTAGAGGATTACCCACTTACATTAGTTCCATTTAATCATTTTGACAATCTGACCAGCACTTTCTATAGTTTGTACTTTCAAAATTCAAATTCAAATATTTTTATTTAAAATATTTAGGCCACCGGCCCATAATATAAACAATACATATATATTTTTGTCCCCACAAAATACAATTATTTGTATTAACCCCTCAATTTTATATTACAAAATATATACCATAGATAGGAAAAAGTGTAGTGAACAGTTAAAACCGATGTTGAAACTAACAGAAATTTGAAGCATATATTGGAGAATTGATGCTAATTCAATTTATAGTGCATAAACATTTTTAACTAGATGTTTTCAAAATTCAAGATTCAAAGTATAACGATCAATGTATTGTAATGTAAACAATGTATAGGTTTACCCCCAACAAAATACAAACATTTGTAGATTACTTAACTGTAGTTGCTATGTATCATAAATATAAAACATGAATAGCAACTAGTGTAGATATAGATCAGAACATATGAATGCTAAATGCTAAGTTTAGACTCTTCATTTCTCATCATCATTATTTTGTGCACTAATTTACATATATTGAATAAATTTGATCTGTCCCAACAAGACATGAATCTAATGAATACGTCGGCTGTTTTAATCTTTATATCGCCTATATAAATTTTCCTGAATTTCTCATAGCTTTTGCAAAAGAGAAAAACATGAAATTCAAATCCTCTCTTCTTTCAGAGCATTATGATGTCTGCCTACTTCAATATTTAGTTTATGATCCGAGCACCGAAATTTTGCAAATACTGTCCTAATTAAACCCATATACTTGTAAAATGAAACTGTTTCAATATGTTTATTGTAAAGGAACCATTTTTCACTTTTTTCAGAGGACCGCCATTTCTAAACACTACGACCTTAGTCTTATTAAGATTTATAGACATACCAACAGTATTTGAATAGTCTTCAATTGCATTTATTTGTCTCTGCAATTGTACGACTGTATCAGCTGGACTCGCTATATCATCTGCGAACATTAATGCTATAATATTAGGAATGTTAGTGGTTACGAAGATACCCGAGTTACATTTATTCATGACATATGCACAAATATCATTTATAAATAAATCAAAAATCATTGGCGAGCTTAAGTCTCCCTGTCGTGTGCCTTTTGAACAAGGGAAGTAACTAGTACGAGAATCGTCGACTTTGACGCAAGAGTTGTTGTTCTTGTAAATGCTTAATAGTATTTTCAGAAATTTACCCGATATTCCTTTACGTGCCAAAATTTCAAACAAGGCTTTATGTGAAACGTGAAACATTATCAAATGCTTTTTCATAATCAATAAATATGATATACATACGTTCGCCTTTTTTCGATAATTTTTTTTTTTATTATAGCAAGCAAAGTGAACACATTATCAGTTGGAGAATAACCTTTACGAAATCCGGCTTGTGATTCATCAATGTGATTGTTTATAGATACCAATTTACATAGTGGAGTGGAGTGCCCTTGGGCAAGGCACATTTTCTAGCCTAGTATTGGTTTGTTTACCCAGGGATCATGAATAATTAAATTTAATTGCGCGCTAAATGACCTTAGCTGTCGATGCGCCATAAAACAATATACATTCATTCCCATTTACATAATCGATTATTTAAAATGGAGGAGAACACTTTGTACATAACATTTACGAGAGAAATTCCTCTGTAATTATTTTGATCATTTATCTGACCAGATTTGTGTATCGGGCAGATAATACTCTCAGACCACTGATGTGGCATTTGTCCCGTCATCATTATATAGTTGAATAGTTTGGTTAAAGTTGGGGTTACAACACTTTTAGTATTAGTTATAAAATTACCCAATATACCATCGCAACCTGATGCTTTGTTTGGGTTAATTTTGCAAATAGCTTCGTATGTCTCATTTGTAGATATTTCTTCATTGAAAATGTCACTCGATAACGAATAATTCACATTAAGTTCATCAATATTGTAATGAAATGTGTCATTTCCTGTTAAAAGAGAAGAAAAATGATTTACCCAAATAGACTCTGAAATATTTGGGTTATGGTTGGTTTTGCCAATATTATTTTTTATTAACTTCCAAAATGTGCGAGGGTTTGTTCTAGCATTAATCAATTTCATTTTACAGTTATGCTTGTCACTGTTTTGTTTATTTTTGCACTTATTTTTAAAAATCTTTTTATTTCACAATTTCAGGTCTTCCTGTTTATTACTTTTTCTGAATGACTTTAACGAAGAGTATTTGTTACATTTCAGATGATCCAATTCACTGTCCCACCATGACGGTTGGTTGTTATTATTATTATCTACAAAATATGTTCTATGTGTTACTTTCAAATCTAATTCCTGGGCTGTAGATGTATATAACTGGTTTAATACTGAAACCATCTCATTCACATTACTTTTAATCAAAGTAGTTAAAGTATCATAAGTTAAGTTAAATTTAATTGTAAAGGTTGAAACAAAGAGATTAGTTTTGCTTTCGTTCCAGAAAAACTTATATAAGGTGTGCAATAGTACTCCTTCTGTGTTCAGATTACTGTCTAATCGGCCTTTAGATGTTACAGCATTTTTGCTGGGAAATTCTAAGGTACATTTAACTGGAAAGTGATCCGAGTCATCCCTATCAAGGATTTCAAAATCAGTAACAAATGGGAACAAATATGTAGATGCAATACAATAATCCACAACAGACGCTCCCTTACCCAGAAGTACACGTGGTATTGCCCTTTTTGTCTTGACATAAACGACCATTTAAAATATGAATATTCATAGTACAACATAGTTCGACAAGATGTTTCCCAAATCTATTATGCTTCATATCTGTGTTACTTCTTGGAAGTGCAAAACTGTCTGCAAAGTAAGAAGTTTCACAAAAAATGAAATCTAGAGAGTCATCTGGTATGTATGTAATCAAAAAAGTCTTTGGTCCGTGCATTAAAATCTCCTACCATAAAGAATAGACAATCTGGGTATTCATTTCTTAACTCAGTTAGGTGATCACAAATTATTTCAATACCAATCAAACTACCATTTTCATAAATATATGAACCCTCAGATGAAATATACACAAATATCATTATAATTTGTTTGTACAATGTTTCCAAAATGTCGTTTCTAAGCAGAAAAACAATACTTTCAGAAAATTCCTCGTGTACTGAAGGCATATAGTCTAGTCCACAACATGATAAATTCAGAAATTCCATTTGCGTAAATATGTGCGAGAATCATGTAAAAAAACAAATAATCAAAGCACATTTTGAATTACGATTCAAATCGATAGAAAAGTATCAAATCAGGTTTTCCCAGTTCTAAATATAAACTACTAAAAGTTATTTATAAACCAATCACATAAGGTGTGGCTTACGGTCATAGGGAAGCAATTTATTTTCCAAAGGCGACTATTATGTCATATGTTTTGTTTGTTTGTATGGTGTGTTAAGCCGCTTTCAATCATTGTTAACTTAGATCACGCTATTTTAGCATCATTTATTATGGTTCGTTCACAAACACATTGAAATCTATATCAAATTAAAGTTCATTCTTTAAACTACCAGAAAGGCACAAACACATTTTGATTGGCAATCTATTGTTAAAACTATAATGTGAAATCTAAGGTCACACCTACATCTCGCAGTGAATTTTACATGTATTAATATGTCTCTGATTTTACCGTCATTTTCTGAAAAATACACGATGTTTTGAAAATGGCTCTTAATCTGGCAATATAACTAAAATGCAATATTTTGGTTAAAAATCAGTCAGGCGGTGACTTACGTACATGTATCTCAATTTATACATGCTAGCACTGGATCGCTCACCTGATTTATGCCAACCAACCCTATAGTCAATCACAATCAGTCACGTTGCAGTCAGGTAGGCTAATACTAGTGTAAACAAGATTTCCCTTTAATTTGACCTGACAAATTTCTATCACACTTAAGTTAAAAAATACGGCTTCAAGAGTGTTAACAAGATTTTCCTGCAATTTGTACTTGTGACCTAGTTTTTGACCGAAGAACGAACATAACCCATTTTCATACTTCTGACTAAGTTTTAAGATGCTTAAGCAAAAAAGCAATCTCTCGAGTTTTAACAAGATTTCCCTCACAGTTAGTCCTGTGACCTAGATTTTAACCTGACATGACCTATATTTGATCCTACCCTAGATATCATCAAGATAACTATTCTGACAAAGTTTCAATATGCTCAATTTCAAAATGACTCCTCCAAAGCGTTTAAAAGATTTCCTTCAATTTTGTTTAGTGACCTTTGTTTTACATGACCACTATTCCAACATGGCCTAAAGAAACATTCTGACAAAGTTTCAAGCTACTGAAATAAATATTTCTGCACAATAGTGAAATAAGATTTTTCTTCAATTTGGCATAGTAACCTACTTTTATACTGAACATGGCCTATATTCAAACTTAGCCTAGATATCATCAAGACTATTATTAAATTTGTCTGACAAGATTTTAAGATGCTGAAGTAAAAAAAGCTGACTCAGGAATGTTAACCAGATTTTCCTTCAATTTGGCCTAGTAACCTAGTCTTTGACCGAACATGACCCATATTCAAACTTTGCCTAGATATCATTAAGACAAGACCAAGTTTCAAACTTATCCAAAATTTGATAGAGATGTATATTCTGATAAGCTTTCATGAAGAATGGTTACACAATGTAGCATGTAGAGTGTTAAAAAGGCAACAGACGACGGACAAAAGGTGATCACAATAGCTCACCCGAGCACGAAAAAAACCCACTATTTGTCCGTGACTCGTTTTAAGAATAACAAAAACATTAATATTTCGTGTGTTGTTTTATTTCAATATCAAACAAGAGGGCCATGGTGGTCCTGGATCGCTCACCTTATTTGATATAACTTGGTAAAATGGCCACCCAAGGAACACTTGTGCCAAGTTATTTCAAAATCAAGCCTATCCTTTTGACAAAAAGTTTTTAAAGTTTACACTATATTATATTCATACAAGGAAATCAAGCCCCAATCCCTGGCAGCCATGCTTTCCAACGGATCGGAATAATTTGAACGTTCCTTGTAGAAGGTTACCCAAGGCACTAATGTGCTAAATCATTGTCAAATCGGTCCAGGACTTTTGGACAAGAAGATTTTTGAAATTGTCATTAAACGCATATAAGGAAAACAAGCTCCGACCACCTGGTGGCCATGTTTTTGAACGAATCAGAATAAATTGAACAGTCCTGAAAGAGGGTCAAAAACTTTTCATAGCTTTCACTAAATACGTATAAGCAAAATTATTCCCATCCCACAGTGGTCACTGGATGGGAATAGTTTGAATCTTGGTAGACGGTCACACAAGGAACATTGACAGTCACACAAGGAACATTTGTACAAAACTGTTTTCATATTGGACAAGAAGAATCTTCACTGTATACATATATAATTGGGAAAAAGCCCCGCCTCTAGCGGCTGTGTTTTTCAATGAATGGGAATAATTTGCATCTTTAGTAGAGGGTCACACAAGGAACATTTTCGCTTATAAATGTTGACAAGTAAAAGTTTTACTATGTACATATAAGGATAACAAGAGACGCACATGGTATCAATGTTTTTCAACGGATCGGATTTGTCCCAAATTATTTTAAATTCTTTGTCCAAGGGAACTTTTTTGAAGTTGTTTCTTCCATTTCCATGGCAATTTATTTCCATGGGATTCAATTCTGTGATTTTTTTTTTTGAAAGATGACAACCAAAGAAACATTCTAGTATATATTTTTCGAAAACGGTCTAATTATTTAGGAGGAGAAGTTGTTTGTAGGAAAACGTAAACAGACAGACGACACTTAACTTTTAAAATGAACACACTTTTGTTTCCTAATATTTTCAATTCCCTATGAAAATTGTACTTCCTGGAACTGGAGTTTAGCTTTGACATTTGTATCACACATACCTAGTAAAGTGTTTACTCTGTTATCATAATTCCTAAAACATATCCATAAGTATAATTGTGTTGTCACAAATATAATAGTTTATTTGTCAGATATAACCAGCAGTTGGTTTATCCGAAGCCTAGCTTCTGACATTTGATAGATAAATAGTAAGTAAAAGTTTGTCTTGTTAACCCTATCCCTCATAACTATAATTTGAAAACGAATTGGTAAAAGAAGAATTGTCCATACATTTATTTGCTTAATTGTGTCGTCTGCTTCTCATTGTTTTGCATGGGAGAAAGGGTTATTATCGATCCGGATCAAATTCCAAACAATAAAGTGTCTATATGTAAAACAAAGTTTTAACCTTTCCCACATACAGACGATTTCTGACTACTCTGCAGCAGACGGCTTTTGAAAACATTGTGCCAAAAGGAGAAATTGCTCATTATTAGCAAGTCTTCTTTTGTCACAATGTTTTTATATTCATTCAATAACTGTTATTCATATATAGATATATTCAATATCTTTGACTACTTAGTATAAAAGGGGTCTGTTGCAGATTTGCTGTATGTGGGAATGGGAAGTGCTGCTAAATTAGTATGAGCAATTTCTCATTTTGCAACACTATTTTCAAAAGTCGTCTACTGCAGAGGCGTCAAAAAGCGTCTATATGAGAGAAAGGATTAATACATTACCTTAAATAACCGACATAGGCACTTTATGAACTATAATTTGAAAACGTAATGGCAAAAGAAGAATTGTCCATATCTTTGCTTAATTGTGTCGTGAATCAGATAGCACGCATCAAATCACAAATCACGTATCAATGTCGTATGCAAATCAGATAACACGTATCAAATTCCAAACAATAAAGTGTCTATATGTATAACGAAGTTTTAACCTTTCCCATATACAGACGCTTTCTAACGCCTCTGCAGCAGACGGCTTTTGAAAACATAGTGACAAAATGAGAAATTGCTCATTTCGAGCAATTTCTTCTTTTGTCACACTGTTTTCATATTTATTCAATAACTGTTCTTTCATTTATAGATATATTCAATTTTTTTGACTTCATAGTATACAAATAGTCCCTTGCAGATTTGCTGTATGTTGAAAAGGGAAGTGCTGATAAATTAGTATGCAAATGCAGGTGTGGAGTTTATATATGAATTGATTAGGCATTACCCAGAAGACATTTGTTAAAGGTATATAATCTTATGTTTGGACCGCCTCGGTGGTGTAGTGGTAGAGTGTCCGCCTCGGTGGTGTAGTGGTAGAGCGTCCGCCTCGGTTGTGTAGTAGTAGAGCGTCCGTCTCAGTGGTGTAGTGGTAGAGCGTCCGTCTCGGTGGTGTAGAAGTAGAGCGTCCGACTCGGTGGTGTAGTGGTAGAGCGTCCGCCTCGGTGGTGTAGTGGTAGAGCGTCCGCCTCGGTGGTGTAGTGGTAGAGCGTCCGCCTCGGTGATGTAGTGGTAGAGCGTCCGCCTCGGTGGTGTAGTGGTAGAGCGTCCGCCTCGGTGGTGTAGTGGTAGGTTGTCCGTCACGGTGGTGTAGTGGTAGAGCGTCCGCCTCGGTGGTGTAGTGGTAGAGCGTCCGCCTCGGTTGTGTAGTAGTAGAGCGTCCGTCTCAGTGGTGTAGTGGTAGAGCGTCCGTCTCGGTGGTGTAGAAGTAGAGCGTCCGACTCGGTGGTGTAGTGGTAGAGCGTCCGCCTCGGTGGTGTAGTGGTAGAGCGTCCGCCTCGGTGGTGTAGTGGTAGAGCGTCCGCCTCGGTGATGTAGTGGTAGAGCGTCCGCCTCGGTGGTGTAGTGGTAGAGCGTCCGCCTCGGTGGTGTAGTGGTAGGTTGTCCGTCACGGTGGTGTAGTGGTAGAGAGTCCGCCTCGGGTGCGGGAGATCGCCGGCCGGATATGCCAAATACTTTAAAAATGGTTACTGCACTTATTGGCTCTCTGGGTTGCGGGGATAGCAATAGGACTGACTGCCTGGCGTCAGGATAAACTGAAAACGCCGTGATATAACTTAAACAAAATAAAAAACGGCGTAAATAACCTAACAGTTTATCCGGATGCTTGGATTGAAGGAATAATAATCCCTATTCACAACAAGGGTCGATTGATTAAACCATCGATTTGGTTTAGTGCCTTCTTCATTTGTAATTTAGTGATGTTAAGGAATCTGCCGTGACCTATCGTGGTTATCGTGTGAGATCTTAGACCGTTCGTCTCGGGTTTGATCCATTGATGATGGAGTGCCCTTGGTTTAAGCATATTTCCTATCCTAGTACAGGTGTGTCACCTAGAGGCTATGAAAAAGTGTGTTTTCTCCTCGTGATATAACTGTTATAGCGGTAAAAACGGCGTAAAACCATAATGAATAATACAAATACTAAAAAAGTTATATAACCACATGTTTGTAATTGAAGACAAATACCGTAAGCTTCGGTCACCAGTATTGTTTTATCTCGTCGAAGATACTTTTCCCAAGTATAAATATGGTTACCTTATCGAAAGCATTATCTTCTGTATAAAACTCAGACACAACAAAATAAAATGGAACTGTTGAAAAGTACTCGTGCTTTTCTTCCCATTCTGTTATAGGATATACGGAAAAGATTTGGGTTCATTATAAGTCAAAAGAATTTGAAAGAGATCATCTTAACTTTTGTAAAAAATACCTTAGTTGTTAAAAGTACAACTTATACTACAGCTGTGTATGGGTAAGTAGGCCGTTGTCCTTTATAAATTAACGGATTTTCAGACATTATTAAATATTGGTTAAAATAATTTCTTATAAATCCTCTATATCAATAGGATGTTGTAGAAATGGTAACAGAAATTGTGTAGTAATGTTAAGGAAATGGATTTGGAAAAAATCCGCATGAGATAAATTTGAAAACTTTTTTCATATTCAAAAGTCGTCCGATTGATTTTTAACGAATTATTTTTTCTCAAAAAATAATACAGTTAACGCGATCGTGTTTTTTTCCGGAAGTCACGGTTAAACTACACTTCCGCTTAGAATACACATTCGCTGCACCTAAATAGTCCTAGTATTTTTTCGATATTAAAATGACTTCTACGTGTTTTTTCAATACAGTGAAGTCATATTTATACTATCGAATCAACATAGATAATCAATTCTCTAGAAAATATCAAATTAACAGTAAATGCATATATATTTCATTTGTCGGCAAGCGTATGAATTTTTAGTTATATGTCCATTCACTAGTGAGTGACGTAGTTAACGAAAGTCGAACCCATGCTGAAGAACCATGCAGGGTTTTACGGGACGCGCATTTCTGCGTCTAATACGCATAAAATGATAAACCGGAACCGGAGTCCCATCGGACGCATGCCTGTAAAAAGATCATAGTAAAAAGGTAAAGTACAATATAACTAGATCTAGTCATCGTATACAAGCTCCGTAGAGAAAATATATTTTGGGAAATCAAACATATACACGTGACTATTCCAGCCAATCATAGATATCTGTAGATAAAAATACAATTTGGGAAACCAAATATACACGTGACTATTCCAGCCAATCGTATTTGCGATATGTAAATTAAAACGTGTTGTTCTCAATGTATGCAGTAAACGTCACCAATACTGGGGTCTTTGAATTGGCATGTGCGCGAGACATTTATCAATTGAAATGGAATAACGTCATAAAAGATCGACGATTAGAAATGTGTATTTCGGTCCAACAATTTCACTGGCAATAATATGCTAGTGGCTGAAATCTCACACGGCAAATTGAAATTTGCAATTCGCGAATATGCGAACATAAATTCTAGCCCAGAATATATTATACATCCATCAAATGTTAAACAGCTGGTTTTCCCTGCTTCTAATAATAGAATTAGGAATCTCATTATGCGAGGTCTGGAGTACACACGTGACATGAATTGACCAATCGTCGTCGGAGGAAAACACTATCTTCGAAGCTATCGCTATTTTTACACGTCTGAAAACTATTCGATACGCTTGACGCAAAACAAACGGATTTGCGGTCGATATGGGGAAACAGAAAGCCCGAATTAGAAGTTGAGGAGAAATGTTGCAATGAAAGTACGTCAGTTTCGGAGAATATTGGAAAGAAAGTTAGAAAATTCCAGTAATTAAAAAAACTTAAACAATCAGCTTTTTTCCTTTCCTTTATTTACGATACCAAAAAGTACACAAGTTGTGAGACAGAAAAAAAAGCTTAGCAATATCATTACTGTGCCAAAGTAGCATAAATTAAATTTGATAATACATTTTAAATTCATAAGCTGTTTTATACATATTTATGATAAATCATAATAATCATGAATATGTATAACAACAGCTTACACATAATATAACAATAAACATTTGGCTCCGTATCATGTATTGGGACCCCTGTTTTTTAGGGAGGGACTCCCTAATTTTACATGACTGCATCCCAAGGACTCCCAACATTTTGTACTGGTGTAAAACCCTGCTTTACCCAATGTAGAGGCTTTCTGATGACATTGCTGTAGACATCTTTAGAACACATTTTGGCTGAAGTAGAACTTGCTCAATGCAAGCAATTCCAATTTTCCCATAATATCTTCTTCCCCTTTGTATTTTACCTCCATTATAGAGAGCTTTATATTTGTTTGCAAAGATATGTTCAAAGTCGTCTGCTGCAGATGTGTTGTAAGTGGGAAAGGGTTAATAAACAAACCATGTGACAAGCTTTAAAAAAAATGAGCAAAATTACATTATCTCATTTTTTACTATATTGCTTCCAAATTTTGTGATTTTAAGTTTTTACTCAAATGATAAAGCAGGGACAATATATACACGATGTTATACACGGTCCCTGGATAAAGTAAGGAATGTTTTGAAAAATACATAGTATGCAACAGTGCGACTAGCATATTTTGTCCGTTATGCTACTACATTATGCATGTTTATTTTTTTTAAATAAAAAAATGTTTTACACATACATTTTCACACTTATCCGTATACACCCAGTATATTACAGTATATATTGAACATTTCCAGATGTCTCTTTTAAAATATATATGGACAAAGATTATTTATAATCATGAAATAGACTAGATTGTTTAAAAACTACTAAGTTTTAAAGCAAGTTTAAAACAAACAAAAAACATAATGCAATTATTAATTAATTTTCAAAATAATTCGTTACCAGTACTTCAGTACTTTGATTTAAACAAGCGACCTCCCCTAGATCACCGGTTCGGTTATACCAAATACTTTAAAGGAGGTAGTAATGGCTTTCCCACTGTGGCGCTCAGGGCTGTGGTGTTATCATTACGACTGACTTCCTGGTTTCAGGTTATACTGTTTAATTACACAGGAAACGCCGTGTAATAACTGAACAATTGTTGAAGGCGGCTTAAAAACCTTACTTATAAACAAAACAAAACATTGTGTATCTATATAATCTGTCCGATAAAAATAAATTGTGGAAATACCCATCGCAGTCTATTAATAGTCTGGAAATTTGAAATGATCTATTTATAGATATATGAATCGCAAAAAGACTAGATTTATTGCTCTCCGACAGCGACGACGTGTCAACTTCATCGATCAAGCGTTAAGTCCTGTCCCAGATAGATAAAACAAATTTGAAGCAGACCACTTTGAAAACATTTAAACAAAACTATGGAAATTCTCTGAAAGCGAAAGTACAATTCTGGTCTAGAGTTGAAAACATTGTGGAAAATGAGAAATTGCTCATAATGAGCAATGTTTTCAGATGTCGTACAATGCTGCAGACATCAGAAAACGTCTGTATGATGGAAAGTGTTAACACGTGGAGTTGTGAACGGTACAATGTAACTTCATATCCTTTCAAGTAGCCAGCAGCCAATCATATGTCAGCAAAAAAAAATCAAATGTTAAGGGCAAAGAATACTTTTTCATTTTTTTCTGTATTTCCATGTGAATCAACAAGTCTCAACCCTCAATTGTCCAACTTAATTACTTTCTTCATTTGTTACAGGTAGGCACCCTATATCATTAAAAAAGAGTAACCTATCAGACAAATGCCCGGATGTCCGACTACGAGAATAAAATAATCGAAACAATGGGGGGGTCATGAATTATGAAGAAAGAAAGAATTTTTCTGTAGGGTGGGGCAAAAACAGGATTTCCGCATATTCAATTGCTCCATATACCAAAAATGATAAAATTGAACAGTTCCAGTGCATCCTTTACATATTAACAATGAATTTTAAATCATTGTCACATATTCAATGCATTCTGTTGAAGGTGTTCATTCATTTCTAAGCGAACATATATTTTAAGGGACTATTTGGCTGTAGATTAGCCTGTCCGCCGATGTATTTGATATACGTAATACTTGCTCATATGTGCAATGTTTCAAATATCATCCGTAATATATAAATGAAAAGAAAATCCATCTATTTATTTATTACATTTCTACAAACATAAGACAAATGATAAAGAAAAATGCATTTATGTAGGTGGTAAACAGCCTGAACATGACTGTGCAATTAACCCTTTCCCACGTTCAGACGCCTCCTGACAACACTGCAGCACTATATTTGAAAATATTGTAGCAAAAGGAGAAAATAGCAATTTGTACCTTTGCCACATTGTTTTCACCTATATTGTAAAACTTAACTTTTAAATAAAATTTTCCATATATTTCTCCAGATGATTTCAATTTGATTGATTGGGGTTTAACGCCGTTTTCAAAAAAAATTCAGTCATATCACGGCGGCCAGTTCACCTAATCATGCGTTTCCTGGTTTTCTCACACCAGTACACCACACAACATACTTTCCAAGCAACTGGCTACTTTTCCACATAGACTGTTAAACAGCCCATTGGTGAAAGACGAATGACGCAGGTCACAGTGACTTTTGCCAAACGTCGGAAAGAATGTTGGCCGAGCTGGGATTCGAACTCACAACCCCTGGATTGACAGCCTGCGTCGCTACCGGGGCTCGGCCAGAGATTTCAAAGTTGTTCGCTGTAGATTTGTTGAAAGTGGGATAAATTAATGTCTGTGTAATGTGATGAATACATTAGTAAACACAGAGACACGGATAAAAGCATATACATGTACATGTATAAGGAAAATAAACTTTCAAGAACCTTTATTAAATAGTGTGGATTAGGATTATACGGCATAGATGCGCAAACAGGTCTCTGCCAACACTTGACACAAATAACCTATGTTTGATTTTCTTGGAGGTCAGCTTTGACATCTATGTAACAAACAAGCAAATTCAGAGAATTATGGTCCCCCGCTTTGGGGCTCTTATTGGTCAGGGTCAAGGTCACAAGGTCAAAATTGGTATTGATGGAAAGGGGTTGTCACAAGGAATACACATGTGAAATATGAAAGCAGTACCTATTACGGTTCAGAAGTTATGACCAAGGTTAAAGTTTTTGTGACAGCGTGACGGACTAACGGACGGACGGACTGACGGACTGACGAATGAGATTTAATGTCCCCGACGTTTTACTTCGTAAAGCGGGGGACAAAAAATTGTTTGACTTGTTAACCCTTTCCCACACACAACAAATCTATCGACTTTAAAATCATATGGGGAAAATATGGAAAATCTCTATAAATGAAAGTTTTAATATTCAAAAGAGTTGAAAATATTGTGGCAGAAGGAGAAATTGCTTGTTTTGAGCAATTTCTTCTTTTGCCACAATATTTTCAAAATGTCATCTGCTGCAAAGGCGTCAGACAGCGTCTATATGTGCGAAAGGATTAACAGATTCTATTAATTTTTCAGTCATATCACGGCGGCCAGTTCACCTAATCATGCGTTTCCTGGTTTTCTCACACCAGTACACCACACAACATACTTTCCAAGCAACTGGCTACTTTTCCACATAGACTGTTAAACAGCCCATTGGTGAAAGACGAATGACGCAGGTCACAGTGACTTTTGCCAAACGTCGGAAAGAATGTTGGCCGAGCTGGGATTCGAACTCACAACCCCTGGATTGACAGCCTGCGTTGCTACCGGGGCTCGGCCAGAGATTTCAAAGTTGTTCGCTGTAGATTTGTTGAAAGTGGGATAAATTAATGTCTGTGTAATGTGATGAATACATTAGTAAACACAGAGACACGGATAAAAGCATATACATGTACATGTATAAGGAAAATAAACTTTCAAGAACCTTTATTAAATAGTGTGGATTAGGATTATACGGCATAGATGCGCAAACAGGTCTCTGCCAACACTTGACACAAATAACCTATGTTTGATATTCTTGGAGGTCAGCTTTGACATCTATGTAACAAAAAAATTGTTTGACTTGTTAACCCTTTCCCACACACAACAAATCTATCGACTTTAAAATCATATGGGGAAAATATGGAAAATCTCTATAAATGAAAGTTTTAATATTCAAAAGAGTTGAAAATATTGTGGCAGAAGGAGAAATTGCTTGTTTTGAGCAATTTCTTCTTTTGCCACAATATTTTCAAAATGTCATCTGCTGCAAAGGCGTCAGACAGTGTCTATATGTGCGAAAGGATTAACAGATTCTATTAAGATATATCTCTATATATTTTTTATTTTTAACTTGCTATAGTAACTATCCACTTGATCATCTGTGTTGGTGTACTAAAGAAGACTTTTCCTTGTTTACTGCACTTGATTTTTTGTAGAAAGAGGACCACCTAATAAACATTCCAGTGAAATGATTTTGAAAATGGTCTATTTGTTTAGGAGAAGTTGATAGTAGAAAAATATAAACAGACAGACGACACTTAAATTTTAAAATGAACACAGTTTTATTTCTTATCTTTTTCAATTCTCTATAAAATTTGTTCTTCCTGGAACTCAGCTTTGACATTTGTATCACACGTTATTGGTAACATGTTTACTCCGTTATCTTAAGTTCTAAAACATATCCATAATTATGTTGCCACATATATAATATACAGTTTGTTTGTCAGATAACAAGCAGTTGGTTTATAAATACGAAGCACCGCTTCTGACACATGAGTGATAAAGAATTAGTAAGTGTTTGTCTTGTTAACCCTTTCCCTCATACAGACACTTTCTGAATCCTCTGAAGCAGAAGACCTCTTGAAAACATTGTGACAAAAGGAGAATTTGCTCAAAAATAGCAATTACTCCTTTTGCAACCATGTTATCAACTCTATCCAATAATTAAACTTTCATTTATTGATATTTTCTTCATTTTTGGTAAAATATTTTGAAAATCGTCTACTGTTTATTTGTTGTATGAGGGAAAGGGTTAAATGATTCTGAGATATATCCATATATAATTGTTTTTAATAATTGCTTTAGAAACCGTCTATTTGGTCATCTGTGTTGGCGGATTGAAGAAGCCTCCCCCTTGTTTACTGGCCGCCCTTGATGGGGCGAGACCTAGTAACTTCTGTACATTCTGAAATAGGAAGGAACAAGTTTATTGATTGGTGCTTTACACCACTTCCAACAATATTTTAGTTTTATTACAGCAATGAGGGCATCCATTGCTACCAACATTTGGTATGACCAAATTGGGGATCAAACAAGTTTGCGAAATCCCGAATCCGAGGCAGACACTCTACTACTGAGGTGAGGAAGGCTTATTTATTTAGTAATTTTTGCAGTTTTGTAAATGGTAAGCGGGAACCTGTCAAAACCACGATAATACGTAAACCCCTCCTTCTTAATCTTATTATGCAAATTGCAAAACAAGCAGCCTAAATTCCACGATAAAAGATCCAAAAAGATAGTGCTTTACAGACATTTCTACGCTAATGCAGCAGCAGACACATTTTGAAAAAGGAGAAATTGCTCATATCAATAAATAACTAGACGGTTGTTTTTGAAACAAAAACATATGTCTACCCCATGACGGTTTGGCAGTAATACTGATACAGAATGTTTGAATAACACTCCACACATCATCTCAATATGGTGAATATTTGTGGTGAGTAACTTCTAAGTTCAAACTATCTTGAGCTTGAACCAAGCTGATTGTAACATATGCTTTGCACATCAACTCTATATGGAACATTTGTGGCGAGTTATGTCAAAATATTTTAAGGGGTTCAAGAGATATGGTGCAGACGAGAAATATATTAATACAACCTTTGACATCTAACCTTGATCTTGAAAGTAAACTTTTGTGATGGGCTATGTCAAAATCTTATAAGTGGTTCAAGAGATATGGAGCGGACCAGAAATATAGTCATAGGACCGTTGACTCTAATTGACCATGAGCGAAGCTGGTTGCAGCATGCACTCTGCACAATGTCTAAAATATGGTGAACATTTGTGGGGAGTTATTTTAAAATCCTTCAAGTGGTTCAACATCTAGGAAGCAGACACAAAATATAGGCATATGACATTTGACCTCTAATTGCAACCTTTATCTTGTACCAAGGTGGTTGTAACATGTGCTCTACACATCAAGTCAATATGGTGTACATGTCATTTGTGGCGAGTTATTTAACAAGAGCTGTCGGAGGACAGCGCGCTCGACTATTTCACCGCTTATTTAAGTTACTGAGATAATGGACTCTAATGTAGTTGTATGCAAAACATTAACCACAATTTCTTAAAGGGTGATAATTTGCATTATATGTAGGATAGAGTTATTAATTATTTTAATAGGTGTTATGGTTAGGAAGGCAATGTAATGCATCAAGTAGTTAATAAGATATGGACTCTTAATGTAGTTGCACGCAAACCTTTAACCATAATTTCTAAGTAAAAAAACGGCAACAATTTGCACCATATGCAGGATAGAATTATCTTAATTGGTTGTGTTTATAGTTGTGAAATTGGGAAAGTTTGTATAAAGTTTCAATACAATGCTTCAAGTTGTTATTGAGATTACACTCAAAATGTAGTTGCAAAACTTAATCCAGAATTTCTAAGTCCAAAAAGGGCCATAACTTGCATAAAATGCTGGATAGAGTTATCGTACTTGATTGTTTACATAGGTGTGATGATTTGGAAGGGCTGTATAAAGTTTCAATGCAATGCATGAAGTAGTTACTAAGATATGGTCTTTTAATGTAGTTGCATGCAAAACTTTAACCAGAATTTATAAGTCCAAAATGGGCCATAACTTGAATAAAATGCCGGATAGAGTTATTTAACTTGAAAATCAACATAGGTGTGACAGTTGCATAGGGTTGCATAAAGTTACAAAGCAATGCATGAAGTAAATACTAGGATATCGACTCTTAATGTAGTTGCATGCAAAACTTTAACCAAATTTCTAGTTAAACAAGAGGGCCAAGATGACCCTAAATCGATCACCTGATTGATAGTGTATGGTGAGTGTAAGGAACGACAACTCTGCGAAGGAGATTGCCCTTGCATAATACTCTGCCAAGTGTTACCTCCCTTAGACCATCAATCTAATAACCATATGTCATTTGAAGCAAAAAGTTAATTTTACTCCTTTTCTGATGCTGCTTGGTTGCTATGCCTTTCAACAAATCAATATGGCTTGACAAAGTATGTAGATGATCAATGAAAGAACATTTCTACAAAACTATCTTTAAATCAGACAAGCACTTTTATAAAGATGCTTTATTAAAGTATTGTCATTTTGCCCCTTTTTTGATGCCGCCTGACTGCCATGTTTTTCGACCAATCAGTATGGCTTGAACAATTTTTATAGAGGGTCACCCAAGGAACATTTCTACCAAATTATATTTGAATCTGACAGGCAGATTCGGAGGAGAAGATTTTTAAAGTTTGGACATTTTGTCCCCTTTCTGATGCCGCAGCAACCAAAGTTCTCAATGGAATTTAAATCTTTGAACAATTTTGAAAGAGGACCACCAAAGGAACATTCCTGTGATGTTTGGTGGAAATTGTTCTTGCGGTTAAGGAGGAGATGATGTTTAAAGCTAAAAGTTAACACCAGACGGACGACGGACGACGGACGACGGACAAAAAGTGATCAGAATAGCTCACCTTGAGCCTTCGGCTCTAGGTGATCTAAAAAAGGGCCATAAATTGCAAAATATACTGGATACTATGGATAGAGTTATCATACTTGATTGTTTACATAGGTGTGATGGTTGTGAAGGGTTGTATAAAGTTTCAATGCAATGCATCAAGTAGTTACTAAGAGATGGTCTCTTAATGTAGTTGTATGCAAAACTTTAACCGGAATTTCTAAGTCAAAAAAGGGCCATAACTTGCATAAAATGCAGGATAGAGTTATCATACTTGATAATCTACATAAGTGTGATAGTTGGGTAGGGTTGTATAACGTTTCAATGCAATGCATCTAGTAAATACTGAGATATGGACTCTTAATTTAGATGCAAGCAAAACTTTAACCAGCATTTCTAAGTGAAAACAGGGCCATAATTTGCATAAAATACAGGATAGAGTTATCTAACTTGATAATCTACACAGGTGTGATAGTTGGGTCTAAGGGTTGTAGAAAGTTTCAATGCAATGCATCAGGTAAATACAGAGATATGGACTCTTAATTTAGTTGCACACAAAACTTTAACCAGAATTTCTAAGTAAAAAAAGGGCCATAACTTGCATAAAATGCAGGATAGTTATCTAACTTGATAATCTACATAGGTGTGATGCTTGGGTCGGGTTGTATAAAGTTTCAATACAATGCATCTAGTAAATACTGAGATATGGACTTTTAATTTAGTTGCATGCAAAACTTTAACCAGAATTTCTAAGTAAAAAAAGGGCCATAATTTGCATAAAATGCAGGATAGAGTTATCTAACTTGATAATCTACACATGTGTGATGCTTGGGTAGGGTTGTATAAAGTTTCAGTGCAATGCATCAAGTAAATACAGAGATATGGACTCTTAATTTAGTTGCACGCAAAACTTTAACCAGAAATTCTAAGTAAAAAAGGGCCATAACTTGCATAAAATGTAGGATAGAGTTATCTTACTTGATAATCTACATAGATGTGATAGTTTAGTATGATTGTAGAAAGTTTCAAAGCAATACATGTAGTATTTAAGTACTTGCATGCAAAACCTTAACCAAAGTGTGACGTGGACGCCGACGCCAGGGTGAGTAGTATAGCTCTCATATTCTTCGAATAGTCGAGCTAAAAACCCTTCAAGCTGTTCAAAAGTTATGAAGCGGATATAATTTCTGACGGACAGATGGGCTTACAGACAGACAGTGCGAGCAAAAACAATATCCCTCTCCATTACATGGGGGGAGACATAACTATGCTTTTATTCAAAGACATTTTCCATATGTTTATCCAGATGTTTTCAAAGTCGTCTGCTGCAGATTTCGTCTAAAAGGATTTAAATTACTAACAGAACTCTAGATAAGGAGCGTTTTGCATGTTCTAAAATCCTTATTTGACCCTCCAACCCTATGTTGTAGGTACTCAAAAGAATCGTCTCAGTGAGACGATTCTTTTGAGTACCCACAACATAGGGTTTGCTTTAATAATAAGAGAGAAAATGTGGAAAAAAGAGCTGTACTAACCTGTCTAATAGACATTGTACACAAAATGTACAGAAAGATAAATGAACACTCGTTGAAATCTTCCCCTGCTAAGTTCCTGTGGGATATTCCATGTAACCAGGAGATTGGAGTAAATGGTAAATTGGCAACCACTCGACCATCAAATCTGAAAGATAAAAATGATCTATTTTCTACCTGCACATTTTCAGGCGCAAACACATGCAGATTTTCACAACATGACTGATTAAATTCAGTATGTGTATTTGACTATGCTGAAATATGATGTCCTGGCATTCAAAATGCGGTAGTGGGGCATGATTCAAATGCCATTCATGAAGAAATATTTTTTGGGTAAATTGTGAAATTTCGTTATTAACCCTTTCCCTTATACGACAATCCAATATTGCTCGTTTTGAACAATTCCTTCTTTTGTCACTATGTTTTCAAAAAGCCGCTAGTAAAGAGTCGTCAGAAAGCATCTATATGAGGGAAAGGGTTAAAATATAGACATTTGTATATTTTTTCAATATTCTGTCTGTACTGTTATACTAGGTATAGAATAAAAGGAAATTCATATTAAATTAGCGAAACCTGGCATTGTGTTGTCTTCAGTCTTGCTAGATATCAATTGTCCATGCCCCTTGAAGTACAATACAAAGTCAGGTACTGCAACTGATATTTTTCATGATTTTATTTTTAAATGTTTATCAAGTTTTTGATGATGAATAATTTCAATTTATTTGTGAATGATTAATTGATTGTTTGGTGTTTTACACCGCTTTCAACAATTGTCCAGTTATATCATGTCATTTCCAGAGTAAGTTACAAGTTGTTATAATTTGTCCTTTTCCAATCATGTTTTAAAATAACCCTGTATAAAAACTATAGCTCAAATTTTCAAAAGTGTTTCAATTTGTTTAAAACAATTAAGCATTGTAATATTATTTAAAGAGATTTTCCATAGTTAACCCTTTCCCTCATATAGACGCTTTCCGACGCCTCTGCAGCAGACAGCTTTTTGAAAACATAGTGACAAAAGAAGAAATTGCACAAAACGTGCAATTTCTCCTTTTGCCACAATGTTTTCCACTTTTAGTCATAGGTTATCCATTCAATTATAGAAAATTTCTATGTTAATTTACCAGTTCTTTTGTTTGTTTACCTGTCCATGTTTTCCTGGCTTTCCCACACCAGTACTTACACAACATTGTTTCGAAGCCACTGACTACTTTCTCACATAGATCAGAGGTGAGAGGCAATGGAAAACATCGCCCGAAAGAATGTTGCCGCAACCGGGTATCGAACCCGTGACCTCCAGATCACGAGTCAGATCCGCTACCAATTGAGCTACCCGGCCGGGTCTTTACCAGTTCTACTAACTCTTCACAACCCAGAGTGCCAAGGAGGGCAACCATTACAACCATTTTTAAAAGCTCTGGTATGAGCAAGCCAGGGATTAAACCCATGGCGTGGTATCCACAAACAGGGAATTACTAAACAACGGTTGTCTTTAGCAAAGGTACGACTGTATATCTATCCGGACACCAATTGATCAAACAGAATGCTATCCCAAACATTCCAAGCATTAACCCTTTTCCTCATATAGACGCTTTCAGACGCCTCTACAGCAGACGGCTTTTTGAAAACATAGTGACAAAAGAAGAAATTGCTCAAAACAAGCAATTTCTCATTTTGACACAATGTTTTCCACTTTAAATCATAGGTAATCCATTCAATTATAGAGATTTTCTATTTTTTGACAAAATATGTATACAGTCGTCTGCTGCAGAATTGTCGTATGAGGGAAAGGGTTGAGGAGGGAAGACACTGTTACCATTTAAAACGTTTTTGGTATGACCTGATCTGTTTTTTCACCCCACTAAGTCCAATTTAAACCAGACCAGAGATTTGATGGCCATAAAACTTTCTTGGGAATTTTTAAAAATTTGAAGTACTAATTTTTTTACCTTAAGTTTCTTTCTTGTTGGAGATTTGATGGTGACTATTGTTCTAATAAACTTTCATGAGTACATGTATTTTCATAAATATGTGTTCACAAGTACTTTTTACAATTTGATTCAATGACCTAGATTTTTGCCCCACATGACCCAATTTCAAACCTGAATGAGATTTTATGACAACACATATTCTTGCAAACTTACATGAAGATTGGATAATAAATGTGGCGTATAAAGCTTTCATAAGGTTTTCAATATAGACCTAGTAACCTAGTTTTTGACCCCATGTGATCTTGTTTTAAATCTAACCAAGATTTAATGAAGATGAATATATTCTAAAGAACTTTTATAAATATTTGATCAAAAATGTGACTTTTTTATGTTCAAACTATGACCTAGGACCCTTCATGTTCTAGTTTCAAATTTAACAAAGATTTCATCAAGACCAATGTCTTGATGAAGTTTCATGAAGATTGGATAAAAATATGCACAACAGACTAAAGGACTAGGTGATCCCCCAAGCTGCCCTCAGGTGAGCTAACCCTTTCGGACATGCAACAAATCTGCAGCAGATGTATTTGAAAACAACTTTACAAAAATATAAACAAATGTCTATAAATGAAAGTACAATAATTAAGAACAGTTACAAACATTGCGCCAAAAGGTGACATTGCTCATAATGAGCAATTTCTACTTTTTCCACAATGTCTTATAAAAGTTGACTGCTGCAGAAGCATCTGAAATCATATGTATGTATGTGGGAAGGGTAAACAAAATGCAAGTTCACTGATGCCTGTTTAGTCCTCTTCAAAATACAAAGACAAACAGATGATCAACTTACATTGAGTTAAACATGCTGAGTAAACTGGTAAAGGCAAACCCGATAGCAAACATGGACTTCATCTTCACCTGGAACAGAAAACAAACTTGAAAGATTAACCCTTTCCCTCACATAGACACTTTCTGATGCCTCTGCAGCAGACAGGTTTTTGAAAACATAGGACGAAAGAAGAAATTGCTCAAAACAAGCAATTTCTCGTTTTGCCACAATGATTTCCATTTTTGGTCATAGGTTATCCATTCAATTATAGAGATTTTCTATTTTCTGACAAAATATGTTCAAAGTCGTCTGCTGCAGAGTTGTCGTATGACTGAAAGGGTAAAAAATATTGCACTTAACTGTATGCTTGTCGATAAAACATAATGCTTGTCCACATAATGTTAAAATCTGTATAATTGAGTTTCTATCTTTTCTTAGTTGAAAAGGGGCATTCCTGAATAATTATTTAAGCCACAGTTATGTTACCTGGTATAGACTTGCATATTGTTCCTAGGAACATGTGTACCAAGTTTCATTTGAAAGTGTTGAACTACTTTTGAGTTATGAGGTAAGGTTAAAGTTTTGTGACAGCACTGATCACGCCAAGGATATTACAAGAGCCCGACTCTTTTTTTAGAAAAACAAAAAAACGCTGAAGACGGCAAGGCCAGTTTGTCAGCAATTTCACCTTGAAAATCGACAAACCAAGGTCAAGGTCAAAGTAACCATAGAAATCAATAGAACTTGTTACTGGTTACCTTTAGGCAAAGTTTAAAGTTTGTAACCCTTTTCAGTGCTGAGATTTTGCCTCAACCTGAAACTTTAACCAAATTGTTGACGGACAGACAGAGCCAATCTATAGAACGGAATTGCTTGAGCATTCTGGCCAAAAACCAGACGTGCTAAATAACAAGATGGCCAAGATGGCCCTAAATCGATCACCTGAGTGATAGTAAATTAGCAGCAAATATTTAACTGCAAATATCTGGTTAAATGTTATCAAGAGTGCAAATGGAACTGCAAGGAGTGGACACAGTTAAAGAAATAGATATTTTAAAGGTCATTTGTATCTTGAAAACTAACAACAACTAAGAATGGACGTTTTGTAATTTTGCCCTTTTCCTGATGCCACCTTGCTCCCTTGTTTTTCATTGAAATCCATATGGCTTGGACAGTTTTTTATAAAGGGTCACTAAAGGAACATTTCTACCAAATTATCTTGCAATCGGACCAGCAGATTACGGAGGAAAAGGATTTTTAAAAGTGGAAAACATTGTCGCAAAACGAGCAATTTCTTCTTTTGTCACTATGTGAAGACTTAGGAGAGTTATTTAGCAGTAAAAGATTTAGAGGCCAATCCTTTAACCCTTTCCCTCATACGACAATTCTGCAGCAGATGACTTTGAACATATTTTGTCAAAAAATGGAAAATCTCTATAATTGAATGGATAACCTTAATGACTAAAAGTGGAAAACATTGTGTCAAAAGGAGAAATTGCACGTTTTGAGCAATTTCTTCTTTTGTCACTATGTTTTCAAATAGCCGTCTGCTGCAGAGGCGTCAGAAAGCGTCTATATCAGGGAAAAGGTTAATGTAATTCGGTTAGATTCTATCAAGACTTAGGAGAGTTATTTAGCAGTAAAAAATTAATTTAGATGCCTCTCCTTTAAAGCAGCGATATCACCTTTCCAATTTTTTTTTTTATTTTTTTTATTGGCGTTTTTACACTACTTTCAACATTATTACAGTTATATCAAGGCAACAGTTCATTTATTCATGATCCCTGGGTAAACAAACCAGTACTAGGCTAGAAAATGTGCCTTGCCCAAGGGCACTCCAACATGACCGTAGTGCCGCGACTGGGAACCGAACCCGGGACACCTGATTTTGAGATCCCCGACGCTAACCACTCGACCACAGCGGATTCCTACCTTTCCAACTTAAAACATAAATAAATTGACGTACCATAGATAAATCACGGCTGTTAGTTTTCAGTCTTTCTTCCTGTCTTTCTGTAAAAAGATTAAACGAAACATGTGTTGTTGCTTGTTTTTACACCCATATTGAAACAAAAGTGATCGGAGAAAGATGTGAATATTTTGTTGACTGCAATAACAGGCCTGTTCCCAGGCATACGCATGTACACCAATGCGTACACTTTGTCAGATAAGGTAAAAATAAAAATGCTTTAAAAACTGAAGGCTGACAATGGTAAGCATTGTTTTCGTCCAAATATGTAAAAAAAAACTGCCTGTGAATGTAGCTAGTTTATAGTGTTTTCAGTAGGATCAAAAAGGTAATTTGAGTTCACCATATTTAATGTAGGATATATTATCAAAATTTTCCCTACGGAATATGTTTGAACCTCTATCCCACCTCCCCTTTGTGTATACCCGATTTACACCAAGATACGCACCTGAAATATGTCATAAATGAAAGTGTGACATACTGACAGACGGACAACAGAGAAGTGATCCATATAAGTCCAACAACCATAAACAAAACCAAGGATCAAGATATTTTTTGAAATCTCGATTAATTCCGATCAAATTTTACCACAATGTTTTCAACTGATTAACCCTTTGCCTCATATAGATGCTTTCTGACACCTCTGCAGTAGACGGCTTTTTAAAAACATAGTGACAAAAGTAGAAATTGCTCAAAACGAGCAATTTCTCCTTTTGCCACAATGTTTTCCACTTTAAGTCATAGGTTATCCATTCAATTATAGAGATTTTCTATATTTTGACAAAATATGTTCAAAGTCGTCTGCTGCAGAATTGTCGTATTCGTGAGGGAAAGGGTTAAAGTAAACATTTAAATTTTAATTTGAAAAGAGGTTTAGATAATTAAGGTATCAGTCTGATCTCTTTTATTATCCAATCCAGCCCTATGATGTGGATACTCAAAAGAATCGTCTCATTGACATAGGGTTGAGGGTCAAATAAGTATCTTGGAACATGATGCAAAACTACCCTTATCTAGAGCTTTGATATAATAGTCCTCCTCGATATTTTCAAAACACATAAAGTTCTCTAAACAATCTCATTTTGACATTGTAACCCTTTCCCACATGTTAACACTTTTGGATAGCAGAATACTATTGAAATCATTGGAGTAAAAGAAGAAATTGCTTACACTTTATTTTCATTAAATATTGGTTCGTTCAATAGGTATACCTTTTTTTTTTTTTTAAAGGTTATTCAATAATGATACTGTTACAGGTCTTCCATATTTTACCTAGATGTTTTCAGTCACCTGCTGCAGATTTATTGTATGTGGGAAATTAATTAAGTGTTAAGATAATGACTGACCTATTTTTTTCTTCAGTACCTTGTCTGCGACCTCTACTTCTTTTTGCTTTTCCACTGAAAGATAAACAGTAAGATAACAATAAGAAGATTGATTGATTGGGGATTAAATGCCATTTTAAAAAAAAAATCATATCACGACGGCCAGTTCACATACTCTGTACTCATGTGTTTCCTGGCCTTCTCACACCAATACTCCACACAACATTCTTTCTAAGCAACTGACTGTTTTTCCACATAGACTGTTGGCCCATTGGTGGAAGACGAATGACGTTTGACAAAGGTCACTCTCTCAAGCTATCTTTTCCACATAGACTGTTGGCCCATTGGTGGAAGACAAATGACGTTTGACAAAGGTCACTCTCTCTGACATATGTTCAATTGTTGTATCTACTCTAGTTTATGTAACATATTTTCATATAACATTATAACCTATCATTATATTAATCTTAAAAAGGAAAAACAAACAATAATGAATTAGTTGTGTATGTGTTTTATTTCAATATAAAAAAAGTGTCTTTGTTACTAAAGGATAATAACACAGATTGTTTCGTTTTATTTACTATATAACATCATGATATGTTGTACCCCCAAAAATTCACTCCAGAGGGTACATGTACCCCCAGAAAAAAATGTTTGTAGGCACACTGCTTACAGGGCATTCAATTTTCCCATATTGTGTAATTTTGAATTCAATATATCTGAGTTTATTGCAGTATTATGTTTCAAGTCAAATTTTAAAATGTTACAGTTTAATATTCAGAAGTTCTGACAGTGTTTTCTGTTTGAATTTTGTATTAAAAAAAAAAACAGTTAAAATGTTTGTCTGTATTTACAATGTAAACATTGAGAAAAAATGTGGTCATTGAAGTGGAAGACTGAACAAATTGTTATTAGAAAAGATCTTGGCACATATGTGTCTGACAATTACCAAACTTAGTCTTTCATTTTTAAAGTTGTTTACAAGGTGAAATAATTTTGACCACCCCTATTTTTCTTTTAAAGTAAAAAAAAAAAGAATTTTCCTACCTACCTACCCACACCTGAGACTGGTGGGTAGGGTTTGGGCAAACAGAAATATTTTTAAGTCTGGCCTCAAGCTATCTTTTCCACATAGACTGTTGGCCCATTGGTGGAAGACAAATGACGTTTGACAAAGGTCACTCTCTCAAGCTATCTTTTCCACATAGACTGTTGGCCCATTGGTGGAAGACGAATGATGCTTGAAACAGTGACCTTTGTCAAACGTTGGGAAGAATGTTGGCTGAGCTGGAGATCGAACTCACATGCCCTGGATTGACAGCTCACGTCACTACAAACTGAGCTACAGAGGCTCAATAATAAGAAGTGTTTGTTATGAATGTTATTTAAGTATAAAAAAAAAGAAAGTATTATTTATCCCTTTCCCTCTTACGACAATTCTGCAGCAGACGACTTTGAACATATTTTGTCAATGTATTCCTCTTTTAGTCATAGGTTATCCATTCAATTATAGAGATTTTCTATTTTTTGACAAAATATGTTCAAAGTCGTCTGCTGCAGAATTGTTGTATGAGGGAAAGGGTTAAAATATCATATCAAGGAAAAGGATAACAATTAGAAATTATTCATATCAAAGTCACTTACATTTTTTACTTTGTTTCTCGACCTCAGCCTTCAGTTTCTTGTACTTTTCTGTTCTGTACACCAGGAGCCATGTTAAACCTGTGATATCAAAAATAATAAATTTAGTGCAAAAGTATGTAAATCAACCTCAGTATATTTTTGACAAGTGTAGATATTGATCTAATTGTGCATTTGTATTTTTTGTTTAATCTGATACAACAAATCTGCAGCATATGATTTTGAAAACATAAGACAAAAATATTGAAAACAGATGAAAAATGGCCCCATCTGCTGTAGATGCATTGATATGTGCCTGCAAAGCGGGAAAGCATTAAATCCTTTGCAAACATATTGGCATAACTAAATGTGAAATATATCTATATCTAATATTGTATAAAGTTGTAAACATTGTGGCAAAAGGGGAAATTGTTCATTATGAGCAAATTCTCCTTTTGTCATAATGTTTTCCAAAGTCATCTGCAAGTGGGAAAGGGTACAAGGAAAATCTTTTTTATTAGATGTTTGTGACTAATTTGCGTACAGGGTAGTCAGATTAATCTTGCCAAATACAAAGTTTAATACATACTGGTAACAGATTTTCTTAGAGCACAACTCAACTTTATAAAACACACAATTATGTGTTGCCAACCAACAGCTAATTTTGAAATTGTTAAAACTTGTTACAGGGTTGTCAAAATGTTTTGTTATAACAGATCAAATGAGAAAAGTAATAACTGATCAGGCTTGGGGTCAGATCAAGGGCAAATCCCTGGAAGGGGGCCCAGGGGAGCAAAACTAACAGATCAAAAAGTGATTTTAACAACTGCAGATGATTTTGATCAGCAATCTGTTAATTTTGAAAACCCTGTGTTAAATTTCTATTTTAGATGTTTTTGTAACCCAGCTGAAAAGAGTCCCAACCCGACCAGGGCTCGAACTCGGGACACTGTACACATCACTATGAAAGCTAGCTGTATAGCAAGGCAGTATAAGTCACCCCTTATAGTATACAAACTGTACATAGCTACATGGTGTCTATGATCTATTGCACAGACCACTCCAATACAGTGTTATAGCACGCAACAGTTACTTTTAACCCTTTCCCTCATACGACAATTCTGCAGCAGACGACTTCGAAAATATTTTGTCAAAAAATAGAAAATCTCTATAATTGAATGGATAACCTATGACTTAAAGTGGAAAACATTGTGGCAAAAGGAGAAATTGCTCGTTTTGAGCAATTTCTTCTTATGTCACTATGTTTTCAAAAAGCTGTCTGCTGCAGAGGCGTCAGAAAGTGTCTGTATGAGGGAAAGGGTTAAAACACTGTTGCATGAGGAAAAAATTGAAAGTGACATTAACAATTAGAGATTAAATGAGATCTTAATCATTATCAAGCTGTCTAGTTTTAGTCGCTTTTCATTCATTTTATACACAACGTGTCCAATAACATTAAATTTTGCAGTTGGATTTTTTGGGCAGGGTAAAGTTTTAGGTACATTTTGGGTGGACTTTAATGATTATAAATATGAAAAGTAAGATCTCAGCATGGGTTTGATTTTTTGCATTTGAACCCATTTCACCCTCTCGTCTATATTAAGTATACATGTTAAGGGACGGGCATGTGACATAACTGCTTGTGGAGCTAGGTTTGAATTTAGAGATAAATTTGAACACCAGCTTTCGCGTCCAAAATTGCTTGAAAAGGAGCTGGAAACATGTGTAGTATCGCAGCAATTGACTGAGACTGGGATTACCACACTTTCGTTTATGAATCATACAAATATTTAACAATCAAGTATCAGCCAATCGAGTGTATGTGCGTGAAGCTCGAGAATAAAGGCCGTCAAGTGTGACTGAGTTTGCCTATCGTACATTCAATTCAGTTTGCCTATCGTACATTCAATTCAGTTTGCCTCTCGTACATTCAATTCAGTTTGCCTATCGTACATTCAATTCAGTTTGCCTATCGTACATTCAATTCAGTTTGCCTCTCGTACATTCAATTCAGTTTGCCTATCGTACATTCAATTCAGTTTGCTTATCGTACATTCAATTCAGTTTGCCTCTCGTACATTCAATTCAGTTTGCCTATCGTACATTCAATTCAGTTTGCTTATCGTACATTCAATTCAGTTTGCATATCGTACATTCATGCTCAAGTATAGCATTTCATTTCTACAAATACACTCCGAAGTTCTTGAGCGGTACGTGAATAATACGTAGAGTCCATCCAAACTGCGACCATCTCGCAGTGATTTTTTTTGATGTACGAAAACCCATGACATTTTTTAAATTAGAACAAAGTATTAATTCCGAGTATTTCATAAATCATTAGACGAACGTACCCTCTCCTAAAAGTGCCGTACATATCGATATAAAAACAATCAGCAGGCAATCGGCCAACATCTTCAAATATAACTTCCTGACGTGTACGAAAAGTATATCTTTGTATCAGCAAATTGTAACCCTAGACCGGTATAAAATAAAAATCCGTCGAATGTATGCTCATTAATATTCATAAAATCAGACCCCGCCTACATTTCAGTTTATGGTCTAAGGGAAACAACTCAAAAAGACTAATTGGAGATAATCATTTTAGCTTTAGACTGACTGGGAACATGCGATAACTCGAAGATGTGAATTCAAACAATTATTGGAATGGATCTGTCTTTTAAAAACAGATAAGCAGCAGTTCTGATTCATCATATGGTCAATAAGAACTGCTGCTCTTCTGTTTTCTTGATAATATGTAATCCATGGCTTGCTTTTAGAAAATAATTATGAAGCTAAAACACATTAACGAATTTCGCATAGTTTGAGGGCTCACTCGAACACGTCGATAACTTGATTAGTTATTTTAAAATCAGTTCTTTTCGACTTCGAGTTAACGCGAGTCGACTCTAGCCGCACAATACTTTGAGCCGTCCCGCGAGAAAGCCAACAGTGTGGACCCTGCGTAAAGTATCGACCCGGATCAGCTAAAGCATGGCGTGCAGGCTTACCCGGATATACACGTTTCGCCTCCTGTGATTTTTTTGTTTCAGGAATCATTACTCTATACCTCTATTAGCCTGAGACGGAATGTGTCGGCCCGGACCGGTCTACGCGGACTGCGCAGGCTGATCTGGGTCGATACATTACGCAGAGGCCATAATGTTGGTTTTCTCGCGGGACGGCTCCTTTATACTCTATTCAACGTTTAGCCGAGTCCCGGTAGTTCAGTCGGAGGCGACACAAGCTGTCAATCCAGGAGTTGTGACTTCGAACCCAAGCTGCACTTTCCGGGATGCTTGACAAAAGGCAATGCGACAAGCATCATTCGTCTTCCAAAAATGGGCCAAAAGTCTTTGTGGGAAATAAAACAGCTCGTTGTTTGGAAAGACTGTAGTGTAGAGTACTGGTGTGAGAAAGACAAGACACTCGTTGGTAGTTTAACTGGTCGACGTCATATCACTGAAGATTTGTTGAAATCGGCGATAACCCACTATTTATCAATAATCCTAATCAACGATTAATACAATATATTTGAAATGTACTTTCTATATTTTAGCATTATAACTCGAAAGCAGACTATATCTCACATGCACACAATGTTTTTTTTTTCTTTAACCCTTTACCTCATACGACAATTCTGCAGCAGACGACTTTGAACATATTTTGTCAAAAATTAGAAAAATCTAAATCTCTATAACTGAATGGATGAACTATGACTAAAAATGGAAAACATTGTGAGAAAAGGAGAAATTGCTCGTTTTGAGCAATTTCTTCTTTTGTCACTATGTTTTCAAAAAGCTGTCTGCTGCTTTGGCGTCAACAAACGGCTATATGAGGGAAAGGGTTAAAAACGGTATGGCAACAGTGACCATTAATCAATCAACCTAATCAAGGACTAATTAAGTATATTTGTAATTTACTTTCTATATTTCAGCATTATAACTCGAAAGCAGGCTATACCTCACATGGACACAATGGTGTTTTTACGTTAACCCTTTTCCTCATACGATAATTCTGCAGCAGACGACTTTGAACATATTTTTGTCAAAAAGTAGAAAATCTCTATAATTGAATGGATAACCTACGACAAAAAGCGGAAAACATTGTGGCAAAAGGAGAAATTGCACGTTTTGAGCAATTTCTTCTTTTGTCACTATGTTTACAAAAAGCCGTCTGTTGCAGAGGCGTCAGAAAGCGTATATATGATGGAAAGGGTTAAAAACAGTATGATAACAGGGATTGTTTATGTGCTTGATAGTTGATTTGTACTGCTCTCAACAATTGTTTTAATTATATAAGCCGTCCAGCGAGAAAACCAACATCATGACATTGCGTAAATGTATCGACCCAGACTGATCCGGGCCGACACATTCAGTATATAGTTATAGAGTAATGATTCCTGAAACAGAAAATCCATAGGAGGCGAAAAGTGTATGTCCGGGTAAGCCTGCGCGGCATTCTTAAGCTGATCCGGGTCGATACATTACGCAGAGTCCACAATGTTGGATCTCTCGCGGGACGGCTCATATTCCGGAGTTTTCTGGGTTAGATACTAGTACTACTGGTCCACTGATCCTAACACTGGTCAGCTAGTCAGTCGTATTGCTTAATCAGCAGTCTTGAGCGTTAAGGAAGGAATCCGCTGTTGTTCGAGTGGTTAGCGTCGGGGATTTCGAAACCGGGTGTCCCGGGTTCGATCCCCAGTCGCGGCACTACGGTCATGGTGGAGTGCCCTTGGGCAAGGCACATTTTCTAGCCTAGTACTGGTTTGTTTATCCAGGGATCATGAATAATTAAAATTAATTGCGCGCTAAATGACCTTAGCTGTCGATGGGCCATAAAACAATATACATTCATTCATTCATTGAGCGCTAAGGAGGGAACGCTATTTACTACCATTGTTAAGGTATTTCGTGTGACCCGGCCGGAGATCGACCCGTAATCGCAGGGTAGGTCTAGTTTGAAAACAGATTGAAATTGCTGCATTTTAATTGTTTTATAACAAAATATTTTTTAACACAGCTTTGTAAATATATACATTTTCTATGGGTTTTAAAGTAAACCTTATTGTCGCTATATCTGTTTTCGGAAACGTCACATTTACGAATCTATATAACAAGTCCGCTTTTGTACCGTAACCCTTTCCCACTTGTAGACGCATGTTTACAGACGACTCTTGAAAACATTCTGACAAAGGGAGAAATTGCTCATAAGGAGCAATTTCTCCTGTTGCCAAAAAAGTCTTCAACTCTATTCACATTTTATACTGTTTTGCAAGAATTTTTCAACATTTCTCTTAGTACATGTTTTTTCAAAGTCGTCTAATGCAGACTTATTGTGAGTGGGAAAGGATTAAAAATTAAACACGAATCCAGTGAACACCACTTAACCGTCTCCGGTTTCACCAAATGTTTTTCATTTTACCGGAAGTGATCGGGGGGAATGGGGGCATATACGAGCCTCAACGCCAATAAACAGCCATTTAGTTACCCATGAAAACTGTTTTATTATCTGAGAATTAATATCGATATATCAGCCGTCCCGCGAGAAAACCAACAGTCCGCGCAGACTGATCCGCGCGGCACATTCCGTCTCAGGGGGATAGAGGTATAGAGTAATGATTCCTGAAACAGAAAATCCACAGGAGGCGAAAAGTGCCTATCAGGGTAAGCATGCACGGGTGCGTAGGCTGATCTGGTTCGGTACTTTACGCAGAGTCCATAATGTTGGTTTTCTCGTTGGACGGCTCATATACGGAATCCTGTTTACGCTTTATGGACGCGTGACAACATGCATCGAATATGTCTCGCTGAATATTTAACCTCGACAAGTCGACAAGTCGAAGTATTGGGGCCAATTTGGGGCCAATATACGTACAGCGAAGTTAATATACGGGATATCTGACTATCCCGTATATCAACTTCGCTGTACGTATATTGGATCTGACTATCCCGTATATCAACTTCGCTGTACGTATATTGGATCCGACTATCCCCTATATAAACTTCGTTGTACGTATATTGGATCTGACTATCCCGTATATCAACTTCGCTGTACGTGTATTGGATCTGACTATCCCGTGTATAAACTTCGCTGTACGTATATTGGATCTGACTATCCCGTATATAAACTTCGCTGTACGTATATTGGATCTGACTATCCCGTAAATCAACTTCGCTGTACGTATATTGGATCTGACTATCCCGTAAATCAACTTCGCTGTACGTATATTGGATCTGACTATCCCGTATATAAACTTCGCTGTACGTATATTGGATCTGACTATCTCGTAAATCAACTTCGCTGTACGTATATTGGATCTGACTATCCCGTAAATCAACTTCGCTGTACGTATATTGGATCTGACTATCCCGTATATAAACTTCGCTGTACGTATATTGGATCTGACTATCCCGTAAATCAACTTCGCTGTACGTATATTGGATCTGACTATCCCGTATATAAACTTCGCTGTACGTATATTGGATCTGACTGTCCCGTAAATCAACTTCGCTGTACGTATATTGGATCTGACTATCCCGTATATAAACTTCGCTGAACGTATATTGGATCTGACTTTCCCGCATATGAACAACGCTGTACGTATATTGGATCTGCCTATCCCGTATATAAACTTCGCTGTACGTATATTGGATCTGACTATCCCGTATATCAACTTCGCTGTACGTATATTGGATCCGACTATCCCGTATATAAACTTCGCTGTACGTATATTGGATCTGACTATCCCGTGTATAAACTTCGCTGTACGTATATTGGATCTGACTATCCCATCTATCAACTTCGCTGTACGTATATTGGATCTGACTATTACGTATATAAACTTCGCTGTAAGTATATTGGATCTGACTATCCCGTATATAAACTTCGCTGTACGTATATTGGATCTGACTATCACGTATATAAACTTCGCTGTAAGTATATTGGATCTGACTATCCCCTATATAAACTTCGCTGTACGTATATTGGATCTGACTATCCCGCATATAAACTTCGCTGTACGTATATTGGATCCGACCATCCCGTATATAAACTTCGCTGTACGTATATTGGATCTGACTATCCCGCATATAAACTTCGCTGTACGTATATTGGATCTGACTATCACGTATATAAACTTCGCTGTAAGTATATTGGATCTGACTATTCCGCATATTGATTCGTCTCGAATGGACAGTTTACACTTAAGTACACATGAGCACGTGCTAGGATTTTTACGACTAATGGAATCGCACAATACAACAAACGCCCGTGCTTTACCATCGAAACACTCAACAATCACCGCTTCTCTTTATCGCTTAATCATATAGGTTATCTGACCTGTTTATACCGAAGGATTTGGGTACAATTTGATTGGCTGACGCAAAGGTCAATCTGAGACGACCTGTATAGGTTAGTCATCATATATGTATACGAGCCAGCGAAGTTTAGGTCTGGGTTTTAATGAGATTGCAGCTAATAATAACAAGTTTTTTAAACAATTCTCGATATAAAACATGTTCCATCGGGTACTAGATGGCCGAGCCCCGGTAGCTCAATCGGTAGCGACGCGGGCTGTCAACGCGAACCCCTGTGCGGCCAACATTATTTGCGACGTGTGATACAAGTCAATGCGACACGCGTCATTCGTCTTCCACCAAATAGGCTAACAGTCCATGTGGAGAAGCAGTCAGTTGTTTGGAAAGACTGTTGTGTGTAGTGCTGGTGTGAGAAAAACCAGGAGACACATGGGTAGGTGAACAACTGGCCGACGGGAAATGACTGACACATTGTTGAAAACGACGTTATACCCCAATTAATCAATCAGGTACCAAATCTATTTAGATTTCCATCTAGCTCAATCCAACATAGATTTCGTACTGATTCTGAAGGAATCAATGTAACACAATGAGGTTAGAGATATACACGTGAGGCATTAGGGGATGGTGATTAATCACGTGTATATGACGCCAGTCCTGTAGTATATAATGTATCTTATTGGGGAAGCGTGCAGAGAGTAGAGATTGATTGATTGGGGCTTAACGTCGTTTTTAACATTGTCTCAGTCATATCACGGCGGCCAGTTCACCTACTCATGTGTTTCCTGGTTTTCTCACACCAGTACTCCACACAACAATCTTCCCAAGCAACTGGCTGCCTTTCCACATAGACATAGCCCATTGGTGGAAGACGAATGACGCATGTCGCATTGACTTTTGTCAAACGTCGGAAAGAAACTTGGCCGAGGTGGGATTCGAACTCACAGAGAGAGTAAATACAGACAGTCTTGAGAGAGTCGATGGAATCTAGGGTTAACCTTCGAATTATAACTGCATAATAAAACCAACGAAAAATACTACTATGCGATCTCATTTATTTACCTGTGAACGATTAAGTAGCCTGCTGAATTTCAGACCGGACGTCTCGAGCTCGATCCTTACTCCCGTCGATCATGCTGGTGTGCCTTTTGAAAAAGGCGTATTTTCTGGACTTGTAAGTCACAAAGGGGATCATGCTGGTGTGCCTTTTGAAAAAGGCGTATTTTCTATACTTGTAAGTCACAAAGGGGATCATGCTGGTGTGCCTTTTGAAAAAGGCGTATTTTCTGGACTTGTATATCTACGTGTAAGTCACAAAGGGGACCATGCTGGTGTGCCTTTTGAAAAAGGCGTATTTTCTGGACTTGTATATCTACGTGTAAGTCACAAAGTGGACCATGCTGGTGTACCCTTTGAAAAATGCGTATTTTCTGGACTTGTATATCTACGTGTAAGTCAAAAAGGGGACCATGCTGGTGTACCTTTTGAAAAAGGTGTATTTTCTGGACTTGTATATCTACGTGTAAGTCACAAAGGGGACCATGCTGGTGTGCCTTTTGAAAAAGGCGTATTTTCTGAACTTGTATATCTACGTGTAAGTCACAAAGTGGACCATGCTGGTGTGCCTTTTGAAAAAGGCGTATTTTCTGGACTTGTATATCTACGTGTAAGTCACAAAGGGGACCATGCTGGTGTGCCTTTTGAAAAAGGCGTATTTTCTGGACTTGTATATCTACGTGTAAGTCACAAATTGGACCATGCTGGTGTGCCTTTTGAAAAAAGCGTATTTTCTGGACTTGTATATCTACGTGTAAGTCACAAAGGGGACCATACTGGTGTGCCTTTTGAAAAAGGTGTATTTTCTGGACTTGTATATTTACGTGTAAGTCACAAAGTGGACCATGCTGGTGTGCCTTTTGAAAAAGGCGTTATTTCTGGACTTGTATATCTACGTGTAAGTCACAAAGTGGACCATGCTGGTGCGCCTTTTGAAAAATGCGTATTTTCTGGACTTGTATATCTACGTGCAAGTCACAAAGTGGACCATGCTGGTGTGCCTTTTGAAAAAGGCGTATTTTCTGGACTTGTAGATCTACGTGTAAGTCACAAAGGGGACCATACTGGTGTGACTTTTAAAAAAAGGCGTATTTTTTGGACTTGTAGATCTACGTGTAAGTCACAAAGGGTATCACGGATACCTGGTCTGGTGCCCTGATGTTTCCGAAATACTTTTGAAGACATCACAATACCTTAACACATGGGCTAAGTTAACTTGGTTTTGAGATTTTCCGTCTGTACAGTGGTCAAATATTTCTTTGTGAATCTATAAGTGATATGATTACTGCCTCGATGGTGTATTGCTAGAGCTACATCCTCGGGCGCGGTAGGTCGCAGGTTCGAACCCCGGTCGGGTCATACCAGAGACTTTACAAATTGTAGTAATTGCTTTCCCTCTTTGACGCTCTGGATTGCTGGGTTAGAATTATGACTAACTAGATAAATTGACCAATAGAACTGGTACCTTACACGGGAAAAGCAATAATTTAACTGAAAAATTGTTGAAAGCGTAGTTAAATACCACACCAACTACCATTTTTAGAATATTTGGTATGACCCGACCGGGGATCGAATCAACGACCTGATCAAATTAGTTGGACTGGTTTGGGGTGATGCATCAGGGCCTCCCCATGGCTATTTTTTTTCTTTCGCCAAATTAAAAAAAAAAGGAGCCAAAATAATAAAAGTTGGAGCCAAATTTTGAGCCAACTTTGAAGGCCAATTAAAAAAAATAATCAAAGGATAAAGGGTATAACAAACACAGTAAAATAAAATTTATTGTTTTTTTCTCTTTTTAAAACATGATTATATTACATATGCAGCATTAATCATAAAGAAACAGTAAAAAAGGTATTTAAAGTCAATGCTATATTTTGCGGTTTCATTAGTTCGTTGAATTGCACGATAAGTTTTTAAAGATATACAATGAACGTAACAGTTCCTTGAAATGTTGATCACAAAAGGGACCAATCTGGCTTCACTTGGCAATTAAACCCTTTTCTCAAGCACAATAAATCTACAGCAGACTATTTTGAAATGATAGTATAAATCTTTAATTGAGTTGCAAAATGTGTGGCTAAACGAGAAATTGCTCTTGATCCATTCCTTCTTTTGTCACAGTTTTCAAATGATCGACAGCTGCAGATGTGTCAAAATACGCCTGCATGTGGGAAATGATGAAGCGGATGAAACATTATGAACTTTTCACACACTTGTTCATAAAATGAATTGCTAGTTCTGAGTCCACAGTCATTCCTTGCGAATTATAAATATGCGAACTTCTTTTGTCCTAGATAGGAGCTACATAAAACGTTATCTAGTCAGCGAATCCTCAACGTTCATTGATCAACTATTTAAAAAAGAACAAGTTTATATGATTATGTTTTGTTTTTATCCTTTCACACTTGCAAATACCAGGCTATCTTCCTACACATACTTATGGAAGTGTCCTAGTGCCACAGTCTGTAATATTTTTGAGAGATATTATCTCCTAATTAGGAGATACTAACTCCTAATTAGGAGATACTAAGTCCTAATTAGGAGATAGTATCTCCTAATTAGGAGATACTATGTCATAATTAGGAGATACTAAGTCATAATTAGGAGAAACTAAGTCATAATTAGGAGATACTAAGTTCTTATTAGGAGATACTATCTCCTAATTAGGAGATACTATGTCATAATTAGGAGATACTAAGTCATAATTAGGAGAAACTAACTCCTAATTAAGAGATAGTATCTCCTAATTAGGAGATAATATCTCTCAAAAATATAACAGACTGTGGCACTAGGACGCTTCCATACATACTTGCTATTGAGCATTGTCCAATCTAGGATTCGAAAACAAGCGGGGAATTTTAATCCGGAAATTGATTTTATATGAACAAATGAAAGCATTTTTCCTTCTTTGTCTATATAAAACACTTTCCCCTTCCATACACATTTAGGCGGGAATATTCACAACAGTGTGAGATCAGCACGATCGTAAACATACTTGCCATTGAACAGTGTCCAATCTAGAATTCGAAAACAAGCGGGGAAGTTTTATCCGAAAATTAATTTTATGAACAAATTGAAGCATTTTTCCTTCTTTGTCTATGTAAAAAAAAGGTTCTCCATTACATACACTATTAGGTGGGAATATTCAAAACAATGTGAGAAGTAGCACGACCCCCACCCACCTAGAGTAGAATGCTATCAAGTTTATATTTTGCACAGAGCATAAAACGTCGATGCTACACATTCCGCGTCATGCCAATCATATGAAGCAGCTGTGAGCATGACGGCACAGTGTTCATCGTTGTGTGTTGGTTGTGAGTTGCCCCAGCCTGAAAATTAAATATAAAACTTTATATCATAAATGACGTCGCCAGCTTCTTCTTCTTCTTTTCCGTAAATCCCACCAGTAAGTGGTGCACCGGGTCTCCCCGTAAGCGTTAAGTTATTGTTTTTAGTTTGTTGACGAGTATTTATACGGTATATGCTCCTATTGTACACTAGAGTGATAATAAGGTCCTACAGATATGTTAAATCAAGTTATAGCACATAAAAAAAATGATATAGCTGCAGTATAAAACAATATATTGTGTCCCACACATGTAAAACACGACTACACTACACGACATGTAAAACAACTTCAACCAGTTAGGAGTGCACCGGGTTTCCCCGTAAGATTCACACAATCCTACTGGTTGCGGACGGCCAGAGTTTTGATTATAGTTTTTGCGTAGTTTAGTCATTTTGGAGAGTCTCACGTCTCGCAGCATCGAGTGCAGGACATCTAATTAGCATGTGACTCAAGTCTTCAACCTCCAGTCGGCACATCGGGCATTTTGGATCGATATCCAGCATGAAATAACGTCATTCTATATTTTTCGGTATATAACTAGTGTAATAACAATGCTACGTAACGTCATAATGAAAAGCATTGAAAATGACCGCGCTATATAGCGACGTTATATATATTTTTGCGCTAATAATCGTCGAATTGGAATTTATGATATAAATAGAATATAACATTCGTGGTCATTCAATACAAAATTGTATTAAACTCGTTTAATAAAATATCGTATTGAATGACCAGTCATGTAATATCCTATATGTTGTATTCTTTAATTGGAGCTTAACCCTTTCCCTCATAATGACAATTCTGCAGCAGACGACTTTGAACATATTTTGTAAAAATATGGAAAATCTCTATAATTGAATGGATAACCTATGACTTAAAGAGGAAAACATTGTGTCAAAAGGAGAAATTGTTCGTTTTGACCAATTTCTTCTTTTGTCTCTATGTTTTCAACAAGCCGTCTGCTGCAGAGGTGTCAGAAAGCGTCTATATGAGGGAAATGGTTAACGCCGTTGCAATAGTATTTCAGTTAGTATTATTTAGTGTCCCATAGTCACAAGGGCAAAATCCGAGAGTGAGCGAATGAGTGATTGTCTGTGTTGGTGAGTAAATATTTTATTTATTTATTTTATTTATTTGGGTTTTACGCCGCTTTCAACTTTGTTTCAGTTATATCACGGCATCAGACCACTTATTCATGATCCCTGGGTAAACAAACTAGTACTGGACTAGAAAATGTGCCTTGCCCAAGGACACTCTACCATTATTTTATGAATGTGACATATGTGTGACAAAACATACATAACACTCTATTATAACGAAGATATTCGATCTGACCCCCTACCTGTTTCATAATTAAACATATGAGCCGACCCGTGGGAAAACCAACATTGTGGATTCTGAGTAAAGCATCGACCCGGATCAGCATAAGCACGCCACACAAGCTTACCCGGATAGTCAGTTTTCGCCTCCTGTGTATTTACTGTTTAATGAATTATCACTCTATCCCTGTATCCCCCTGAGACGGAATTTGTCGACCGGATCAGTCTGCGTGGACTGCGCAGGCTGATCTGGGTCGATAAGTCACGCAAAGTCCATAATGTTGGTTTTCTCACGGGACGGCTGATATTATCTCTATGATCCCTACCTGTGTATAGTGGAGAAGATTGTGTTTCCTCCCAGGTCCACGTTTGAAAATTATACCTGTCTGTGAGGCCAATCCAGAAACCTTGCGCTGTATAACACAGAGATCACACAAATAATTTATGAGCTGTCAATCCAGGGGTTGTGAGTTCGAGCCCGAACTCGGCAAACATTCTTTCTGATGTTTTACAAAATTCAATGCGACACACGTCATTCGTCTTCCACAAATGGGCTAACAGTCTATGTGAAAAAGCAGCTAGTTGTTTGGAAATACTGTTGTCTAGAAAACATGTGTGAGATTGCACATGAATAGTATGAACGACGTCTGTATAACACATATATTACATGAATAGTATGAGTGGTGTCTGTATAACACATATATTACATGAATAGTATGAGTGGCGTCTGTATAACACATGCATTACATGAATAATACGAGTGGTGTCTGTATAACACATATATCACATGAATAATATGAGTGGCGTCTGTATAACACATGCATTACATGAATAATACGAATGGCGTCTGTATAACAAATATATTACGTGAATAATACGAGTGCCGTCTGTATAACACATATATTACATGAATAATATAAATGGGGTCTGTATAACACATATATTACATGAATAATATAAGTGGCGTCTGTATAACACATATATTACATGAATAATATGAATGACGTCTATATAACACATATATTACATGAATAATATGAATGCCGTCTGTATAACACATATATTACATGAATAATATGAATGACGTCTATATAACACATATATTACATGAATAATATGAATGCCGTCTATATAACACATATATTACATGAATAATATGAATGACGTCTATATAACACATATATTACATGAATAATATGAATGACGTCTATATAACACATATATTACATGAATAATATAAGTGGCGTCTATATAACACATATATTACATGAATAATATGAATGACGTCTATATAACACATATATTACATGAATAATATGAATGACGTCTATATAACACATATATTACATGAATAATATGAATGACGTCTATATAACACATATATTACATGAATAATATGAATGACGTCTATATAACACATATATTACATGAATAATATGAATGCCGTCTATATAACACATATATTACATGAATAATATGAATGCCGTCTATATAACACATATATTACATGAATAATATGAATGCCGTCTATATAACACATATATTACATGAAAAATATGAATGACGTCTATATAACACATATATTACATGAATAATATGAATGACGTCTATATAACACATATATTACATGAATAATATAAGTGGCGTCTATATAACACATATATTACATGAATAATATGAATGCCGTCTATATAACACATATATTACATGAATAATATGAATGCCGTCTATATAACACATATATTACATGAATAATATGAATGCCGTCTATATAACACATGTATTACATGAATAATATAAGTGGCGTCTATATAACACATATATTACATGAATAATATGAATGCCGTCTATATAACACATATATTACATGAATAATATGAATGACGTCTATATAACACATATATTACATGAATAATATGAATGCCGTCTATATAACACATATATTACATGAATAATATGAATGCCGTCTATATAACACATATATTATTGACTCTCTGGAATGGGAGTATTTGAGCCAGTGCATAAGGAAAGTTACACGTTGACCTCTGTAAATATATACTATGAGCCGTCACGCGAGAACACCAACATTGTGGACTCTGCGTAAAGTATCGACCCGAATCAGCCTAAGCATGCCGCGCAGGCTTACCCGGATAGACACTTTTCGCCTTCTGTTGATTTTCTGTTTCAGAAATCATTACTCTATATCTCTATCCCCCTTGAGACGGAATGTGTTGGCCCGGATCAGTCTGCGCGGACTGCGCAGGCTGATCTGGGTCGATATATTACGCAGAGGCCATAACGTTGGTTTTCTCGCGGGACGGCTCATATCTAGATCAGCCTATTCATTCGCGCACACAGATCAAGATCTACACTAGTCACATGTTACTTGCATGGAGAGACGGCGGACAAGCTGATCTGAACTTAACATTGTTAAGAAATTACAATTTGTACCTTTCCTCACGCACCGGCTCATATAGTGGCATATAATCATTGTTTAAATGTAGAAAAAGGTAGACACCAAAATATTGATTATTGCTTTAGATTCTAAAATATTTGTCTTGATAGAAACTGCTATGTTGTTGTGGATGAATTTCACTTTGTGTTAGTATGTCCAGTTTACAATGAACTTTGTCTTCTTTATTTCCAAGAAGTCTGGACAAATTCATACCCAACTACAAGGTTGTTTTATGACATAATGAGTGAATGAAGACCAACTTATGTAAAATCACTGATAAAATATCTAATAGAGGCATTTAAAACTAGAAAATTACTTTTAGACGAACAGGTCTCAAATTAAATAATAAAACATGTGCCGTATACTAATTATTTCTATAATTGAATATCTTCAAAAAGTTTATGATGTCACTCATGTGAATTTATTATGTAAATGTAAATTATGTATAATGGGCCGGTGGCCTTACATTACTGAATAAAAATGTTTGTATTGTATATGTGTGTTAAAATAATGGGGCGAAAGTTTTAATCTTTTATCAAAATATACAACTAAGACTAAACTCCATACATGTTGACAATGCGTTTGTTTGTATGGTCCTCTAATGCCTCGTTCAATACTGTTTACGTTATATCATGGCGTTTTCTTGGTAAGTTACCAGATTGCTGGTCCGTATATCCTGGCACAAGCGAGTCAGTCGTAATTCTAACCTCGCAATCCTGAACGACTATGAGGGAAAAGCATTACTATCGTATTGTAAGACTAAACTGATGCAAAGATTGATTGATTGGGGTTTAACGACCTTTTCGACACTTTTTCAGTCATATCACGGTGACCAGTTCACCTACTCATGCGTTTCCTGGTTTTCCCACACCAGTACACCACACAACATACTTTCCAAGCAACTGGCTGCTTTTCCACATATACTGTTAAACAGCCCATTGGTGAAAGACGAATGATGCAGGTCATAATGACTTTAGTCAAACGTCAGAAAGAATGTTGGCCGAGCTGGGATTCGAACTCATAACCCCTTGATTGACAGCCCTCGTCGGTAAAAACTGGGCTACCGGGGCTCGGCCTGATGCAAAGACTCACACGAGTCTTCACCGTTTGCAGATGCATTGAGTCCCGAAATCGCTTGACACGGCTAGTATGTATTTGTATGAATTTGTATTTGTATAAAAAATACTTGTAATTTTAATGTTATCTGTATCACAGGTACCAGTATCGTTAGCCTAAGAGGGAAACAAACTCATATTTTACAATAACATAGAACAAACATCTAATTGTAAATAAACATTACATGAAAAAGGATATATTTTCTAGCTGGTGAAATAGTAAAAAGTGGAGAAAATAAACCAATGTTACGAGTACTTCTTGTCCATTCACTCCAATCAGTCAGTCGTAATACTAAACCAGCAACCCGGAGCGCCAAGGATTGCAGCCATTACTACCGTCTTTAAAGTCTTTGGTATGACCGAACCTGTGATCGAACCCGCGACCTACCGCACACGAGGCAGACGCTCTCTCACTACACCACCGAGGCGGTAAATAGCAGGTCAAATGTCGTTTTTTGTGTGATATAGTCATTAACACTACGCAAACAAACGGTCATCAATACATTCGAGTGCTGCCGTTTTCATTGTTATGTAAACACTCCAGGTTGAGGTGTGAATAATAAATCTTTGATCAGTAACGTGTGACAAATTGAAAAGAACAAAAGGTGAGACACAACTTTGTATATACATGTATTTGATTTATATTTTCGAATACTCGGTGACTTGAATTACTAACCTATTAATCGAATAACATACTGTTAACCGATTAACCGGTTAACCGTTGACATCCTTAGTATTTATACTTACATTCTACAACCATTGTTTGAAAGGTAGTCTTCAGAAAGTCATCTTCTGCCTGGCTCTCTATACGTGCTAGGTAAGCCAATGTCGATAACGACTGACAGTATTGCTATACAAGAAATAAGAAAAAAAATCACCATAACGGTTATGTTATCAATTTTACATAGGCTGTCATTGTTTGGTTAGAGGTTTATCTCCGTTTTCAACAGTTATGTAAGGCGGCCAGTTGAACCAACCATGTGCTTCCTGATCTCGCTCAAACGTTATAATACGCCATTCGTCAATGCAATAGGATTCGAACTCACGACATATGGATATACAGCTATGCTCGCTATCAACTGAGCTATCGCATCTCGACATATCGATGGTTGAGTTATACATGTACAAAGGTTATATTCAGGTTAAGATAGTTGAGATATACTTGTACAGAGGTTATGTTCATGTAGAAATAGTTGTAGTATACATGTGCAGATGTTATGATCAGGTAAAGATAGTTGAGTTATACCTGTAGAGAGGTTATATTCTGGTTAAGATAGTTGAGTTATACACGTATAGGGGGATATCATCAGGTAAATATTGTTGGGTTATACATGTAGAGATGTTACGATTAGTTAAAGATAGTTGAGTTATACATGTAAAGATGTTACGATCATGTAAAGATAGTTGAGTTATACATGAGAATATGTTACGATCAGATAAAGCTAGTTGAGTTATACATGTATATATGTTATAGTCTGGTTAAGATAGTGAGTTATACACGTACAGGGGGATACAATCAGGTAAATATTGTTGAGTTATACATGTATATAAATTATATTCTGGTTAAGATAGTTGAGTTATACACGTACAGGGGGATACAATCAGGTAAATATTGTTGAGTTATACATGTATATATGTCATGATCAGGTAAAGTTAGTTGAGGTATACCTTAGCCCCGTCGAAAGTTCGCATCGTTGTAGTGTCGATATAATAGCAAGAGGGGCCGTGCGATATCCAACCGGTTTGACAACCTTAAATTACAATAAATCCAATTATAACACCCTATCCAAAAGTGTTCCAGCAGTCGCATTCGTCATCAATAGTTATCGAACAAAACCTCGATAGCGACTTGGACCGTCAATGTGAGTTCGAATACAAGCTCGCTAAAATATCTTACCGACGTTCGACAAAAGTCACCGTGACAAGCGTCATTCGTCTTCCACCAATGGGCTAAGTCTATGTTGAAACGCAGCCAGTTGCTTGGGAAGATTGTTGTGTGGAGTACTGGTGTGAGAAAACCAGGAAATGCATGAGAAGGTGAACTGGCCGCCGTGATATAACTGAGAAATTGTTAAAAACGACGTTAAACCCCAATCAATCAATCAGTCAATCGATCGTCATCAATAGTGATCGAACAAAACCTCGGTAACGACTATCTATCTAAGGGTTGTGAGTTCGCACCCCAGCTCGCCAAATGTCTTCCCGACGTTTGACAAAAGTCACCGTGACATTCGTCATTCGTCCTCCACCAAAGGGCTTAAAGTCTATATGGAAAGGTAGCCAGTTACTTGTTAAACCAGAAAACACGAGAAGGTGAACATGCCGCCGTGTTATGACTAAATAATGGTTGAAAATGGCGTTAAACCACAATCAATTAATCACTAGTTTTTGAAAAGTTCTTACAAATGTATTGAAGTGCCTGTATTAGATATTGAAAGTTAGTTCTGAATAATGTAGACCAAGATTATACTGTACTAACGTGGAGGTTGATATTGATCTACATATATCGGAATTGCGATCTAATGTCGTGTGAGAATATGTAAGTAAGTATGTAGGGATAAATTGCCCTTTACCCAAAATACATTCTATATGCAAAAGCAATACCTGTAGCTGAAGACAGTGGTGCAACGCACAGGTGTACATGTATGTACCGATATTGATCAATGCTAACTTCACTATTTTACTATCCTTAAGGATAGTAATAAAGCGCAAAATTATCAATCGGTACATACATCTGTGATGCAACGAAAGAGCGTCCTACCAATAGTCCCGGGTTCGAATCCAAGGGAAAAATCGGGTTTTGCCTCATGGATTTTTATCACACGAACGGCGCCAGCCATAGTTAAGTTTCCAGAAACCAGACATCGAGCGTTGTTAATATAAGCTGAAATCGCGTTTTGCAGTCAATGTTGAATAACTCTCCACCACCGTGTATGACTGTATAAGTGTCACAACACCAGGAGGCCCTACAACAGTAATTGGGACATTTCCAAATCCGTAATTGGAGCATTACAAAATCCGTAATTGGAACATTACAAAATCCGTACATCTTTTCGAAATGTGACATTTTGCTCTTACCTGTTTTACCCATATACGTCATTCGTGGTATTGAAGTCATAGTCGATGACGTAGTGTACCAGTCACTATGCAGGTAGCAGGTGGAAGTGTCGTCACGATAAAACAAGGATGCACAATCTGACGTCATGCCGCATTGGACCCCGCATTCCATTAAACTACCCTTTAAGCAAGTGCCGATCAGGGAACCAGCAACCGGATATAGCCCATCAAGTTGGGTATTTTTTCCGAATCCCAAGACTGGTAAATTTGACATCACGTTTAGCGCGTCAGCTTCTAAAATAAACATTTATGGTAAATTGTTAACCCTATAGTTTAAACTTATTTATTTTACATCGATTGCGAAACAAGCCTTGGGCTTATAATAATCACGCTCGATGTCTGCTTCCTGGAGACTTAACCAGTACTCGCGCCGTTTGTGTGGACAAATCCCAAAGTCAGGACCCGTTCATCACGGGACTCGAACCAGGGACCTTTGATACGAGAGAACGACGCTCTACCTCTGCACCATTGTCTCCCACAGTCTTTCACCCTATACAATGCGATCCCCGATAACTCAAACTCGAACGAGACTTACTATCAGAGGTGCTGCTACGATGCTTTTAAATACATATCTGTTCTAGGAAATAGTTCGAATTAAACGATATATTCGAACTGTTCGCATGTTCATGTTATCGCGAGTCCGATGGAATTTCAAGTAATTTTCGGGTAGTCTCTAAATAAAACATGAATAAGAACTGCCGTTATGTTGCTTTCAAATGACAGATCCATTCTAGGAAATGGTTCGAGTTAAATAATATATTCGAACTTTCACAAGTAGTCTCCAAAGAAAAACATGATTTACTCGACAAGTGTATGCATTACTCAGAAACAGATAAACACAGGTTTTAACCTTGTAGTGGCAGAGCTACCACCTCGGTGCGAGATGTCGTGGACGGACTCTCTACCAGATCATCACCGAGGCGGTCACACTACCTTTATTGTCCCCCGCTTTTAGCGAAAGCTGGGGACTATTATTTCTCATTCGTCAGTCCGTCCGTCAGTCCGTCAGTCCGTCAGTCCGTCCGTCAGTCCGTCAGTCACGCTGTCACAAAAACTTTAACCTTGGTCATAACTTCTGAACCGTAATAGGTACTGCTTTCATATTTCACATGTGTATTCCTTGTGACAACCCCTTTCCATCAATACCAATTTTTTTGACCTTGTGACCTTGACCCTGACGAGTTATGGCCCTTTACCCCTATGTATGACTAAATTCATTTCCGGGCTATTTCTCTGCAACCGCTTTTTGGAATTTTATGAAACTTCATAGGAAGGATCACCACCAAGTGTAGATGCACATATCGTGTTTGCGTTCCGGTTGGATTATTTTGCACGGAGTTATGGCCCTTTACCCCACCATCAGGCTATGTATGACTAAATTCATTTCCGGGCTATTTCTCTGCAACCGCTATTTGGAATTTTATGAAACTTCATAGGAAGGATCACCACCAAGTGTAGATGCGCATATCGTGTTTGCGTTCCGGTTGGATTATTTTTCACGGAGTTATGGCCCTTTACTCCACCATCAGGCTATGTATGACTAAATTCATTTCCGGGCTATTTCTCTGCAACCGCTTTTTGGAATTTTATGAAACTTCATAGGAAGGATCACCACCAAGTGTAGATGCGCATATCGTGTTTGCGTTCCGGTTGGATTATTTTGCACGGAGTTATGGCCCTTTACCCCACCATCAGGCTATGTATGACTAAATTCATTTCCGGGCTATTTCTCTGCAACCGCTCTTTGGAATTTTATGAAACTTCATAGGAAGGATCACCACCAAGTGTAGATGCGCATATCGTGTTTGCGTTCCGGTTGGATTATTTTTCACGGAGTTATGGCCCTTTACTCCACCATCAGGCTATGTATGACTAAATTCATTTCCGGGCTATTTCTCTGCAACCGCTTTTTGGAATTTTATGAAACTTCATAGGAAGGATCACCACCAAGTGTAGATGCGCATATCGTGTTTGCGTTCCGGTTGGATTATTTTGCACGGAGTTATGGCCCTTTACCCCACCATCAGGCTATGTATGACTAAATTCATTTCCGGGCTATTTCTCTGCAACCGCTTTTTGGAATTTTATGAAACTTCATAGGAAGGATCACCACCAAGTGTAGATGCGCATATCGTGTTTGCGTTCCGGTTGGATTATTTTTCACGGAGTTATGGCCCTTTACTCCACCATCAGGCTATGTATGACTAAATTCATTTCCGGGCTATTTCTCTGCAACCGCTTTTTGGAATTTTATGAAACTTTATAGGAAGGATCACCACCAAGTGTAGATGCGCATATCGTGTTTGCGTTCCGGTTGGATGATTTTTCACGGAGTTTTACCCCACCATCCGGCTATGTATGACTTAATTCATTTCCGGGCTATCTCTCTGCAACCGCTTTTTGGAATTTGATGAAACTTTATAGGAAGGATCACCACCAAGTGTAGATGCGCATATCGTGTTTGCGTTCCGGTTGGATTATTTTTCACGGAGTTATAGCCCTTTACTCCACCATCAGGCTATGTATGACTAAATTCATTTCCGGGCTATTTCTCTGCAACCGCTTTTTGGAATTTTATGAAACTTCATAGGAAGGATCACCACCAAGTGTAGATGCGCATATCATGTTTGCGTTCCGGTTGGATGATTTTTCACGGAGTTATGGCCCTTACTTCTGAACCGTAATAGGTACTGCTTTCATATTTCACATGTGTATTCCTTGTGACAACCCCTTTCCATCAATACCAATTTTTGTGACCTTGATCCTGGCGGGGGACCATGATTCTCTGAATTTGCTTGTTTACTCTACAATACACTGGATTGGGGCGATATATTCTATCTAATATTGCACAACTTTACCATTACCCAATTAATCTACCCGTTAACATGTTTAGAAGTATGCAGACATCTTTAATGTGCTCCGTAACCCTGAAACCCTTTCACTGCCTAATTTCCTAAAGTCGACTCATCCATGTTGATAATTGGACTACTCCATTTTCGTCCAACCAAAACTTTGGTCAATTTTAATGTCTAAGTGGCAAAGAAAGCAGATTTCAGGAGAGACTATTCGTTATAAGCTGTCTCACCTGAATCTACATTGTTTCCAAAATCCTTTTATTGCATTTGGCACCGAAATGGTTAACGAATATTACGAAAAAAAAAACATGAATGTTTTTTTTTCGCTTATAGTTAACAGGTGTGAGATTTTTTTTTTTTTTTTTTTTTTTTTCAATAACCCATGAAGCTTTCTGAAATGAAACTGGCCAAATCCATGGGGGCCGCCATTTTGGGTATGTATAAAATGAGCCGAGAAACACGGATTGAAAAAAAATTATTGTCGTCTTTTTAATATTTTTTTTTAAATCGATAATTTGGGTATGCATAAAATGACACGAAAAACACGGATTTTTTAAATTATTGTCGTCTTTTTAATATATATTTTTTTTAAATCGATATTTATTGAAGGGCTGTGTTTTGGGGGAATTAACATTAAAAATAAATGGAACTCTGTAAGAAATATGTTTTCCCGTTCGTCAAAAAAACGACAGCATTAGACTTCTACCCCTGAACCTAAATGTTGACTGTATTGTACCCAAAGAAGGACGTGACGTCATTTCCGTAACACTTCATCTTGGCGTAACGTCAATGGAGCGACGTCGTTTCCCGCAAAAAAGTGGTATCAACATGAAATACCCCAAATTCCTATACATGAGCTATTTATCAAACATTGTGGCAAAAGGATAACTTTCTCATAAGGAGCAATTGTTCTTTTAGTGACAATCTTTCCCTAAATCGTCTGTTGCAAAGGCCTCAGAAACCGTCTCTAATAGGGAAAGGGTTTAGCAGAAATGTGACCCCTTACATCATTTGTTCCAGTCATATTGACTGGTTGAAAAAGGCAGTTGCCAGGTGGCATCAGCAAAGAGCTGATCTTTTTGCTTCTTTACCATAATGCAGGTGATCGATTAAGGATCATCTTGGCCATCATGTTTTAACCTCGTTCATTATAAATGTATTCCTTGATTTTCTGAAAGTCTTTACTTTATTATTTTCTGTTCGTAATAATAGACGACAGCAATAAGAATTCCAAATATTTTTTGATAATGCACAAAACATGACATTAACATTATTATTGTCTAGTCAATTACTTATAAATCCTTTTTTATGGCCAAAGTATGCTCTTTAATTTTTGTTTATAATTATCTTGCGTTTTTTCGTAAATAGGTAGCACCTATAGATATATTACAGTCGTAGTGCCTGCCTCACACTCCTGGGCGCCAAAGAGAGAAAGCCATACTACCATTGTTGAAGGCTTTGGTACGAACGTTTTATTATAAAGGTAATCTTACCTGTAATAAATACACAAATCATACTATATCGCGGTGTCATGACTTGTACATAATCCGTCGCTATGTTACTTATGTCGTAATATTAGTCCCACAATTCTGAGCGACAAATAGGCAAAACCCATGCTACCATTGTTCAAGTTTTTGGTATGTTATTTCACATAATAAATATTACCTTTAACAAATATATTCATCATAATTATTCCTAAGGTCATGCTTTAGAGTCTGTAATGATTTTTGTTATTTAACGTACATTTTATCATAAAATAAAGTCTTACCTTTCAAAATTACATTCATAATAATTATTACTAGAATCATGTTTTTTTTTTTAAATTTGGATGATTGGAAACACCGATATAAAGTGAATAATACCATGCGTTATATAGATCTATGTGTATTGATCAATTTATTAAAACCCCTCAACCCACTTAATTCCTGTAACTGATTTCATTTTAACCCTTTCAGCGCCGAATTGTTTAAAGTAGACTCTTCCATGTTCAAACTCGGACGACTCTATTTTCATGTTATAGGACTTTTGGAATATTTGTATAACTCACAGCCAAACAATGCAGATTTCAGGTGAGACAGCTCGTTACGAGCTGACTCACCTGAATCTGCATTGTTTGCTAAAAGCTCAATATTGCCTTTGGCGCTGAAAGAGTTAAACAGAGGGTGACAGTTAACACAAATGGGTCAGTACTCCCTGGTTTAATTGTACCGGTACCCAGTGTTTCGTACAGCTTAGTATCGAATGGAATCAAGTCATCCAGAGGAGCGTCAAAATATGACAAACGAAAACAATTGACTGTGGAATACAAGTCAAGTATATAAGAAAGTAGTTTATGTTCACCATAGACTGACTTCTTCAAACTAGTTGGCTGTTAAACAGAGGTAACCGTTAACACAAATGAGTCAGTAAACCCCTGGTTTCATTCTACCGATACCCAGTGTTTCGGTGATCTGACCAGAGCCTATCAAATTGCTGTAACAGTAACGTATGTGTCCATTGAATTGTCATTTGATTTGGGGCGCAAGTGTCTCATTTCTGTATGTACCTTTGTGCAAACGGATTAAGACTTGACAATGAGGAGGACAATTGTCTTTTCCAAACAAAACACTTTTCAATTAAACCCTATGTTATGGTTACTCATGCCGAGCCACAGTAACTCAGACGCGGTCTGCTGTAAATCAAGGGATTTGTGAGTTCGAACCCTAGCTCGGCTAACATTATTTCCGACGTTTGATAATAGTCACTGTGATAAATGGGCTAACGGTCTTTGTGAAAAATCAATCGGTTCTTAGGAAAGTCAGTTGTGTCTGATTACTGGTGAGGGAAAGCCAAGGAACACACGAGTTGGTGAACTGGCCGCCATAATATGACTGAACAATTATTGGAAATGGCGTTAAACCCAAATCAAATCAATATGGTTAATCAAAAGAATCGTCTCAATAGGGTTTGTTTTTCCCCAACAATATTCCTCTTTTTATATTATTCAACTTAACCCTGTGGTGTGGGTATCGAGTCAGTACAAATATTTTGAGTAGACAAAATATATGGTTTGAAGCATTTTGGAATGTGACATACGCACGACATTCTGAGCTCTGACTAGACAAATAAACGTCTTGGTTGTGTTTGATTGTTGGTTTGAATGGTGTTTCAATCCGCTTACAACAGTATTTCAGTCATATCATAGCGATATCTTAGTATTATACCAGTGATACAGATGAGGTTATCCTGACTCCAGACGTGATACTATTCCCGCGACCTTGAACGCTTATGGGCGAATCCAACACTACCAGTTTGCTTTGCTATGACCAGAATTGGGGATCGGAGCCCTGTATCTCATTCTCTAGGCGGACACCCTAACCACCACAGCACTAAGGCGGTCACGATGTCCTAGTTTCTCCGCAATTGTAACAACATGTTAATCAGTTTGTCCATGGCATGCGTCAAATTTACAGCTTTTCAAAACACTATTATGTATTTTGGTTCATGCTAATAATTATTGATTAACCATTCTTCTTTAAATATTTGTTTTTATTTCGAAACGGGCTAAAGCATTCAAACCCATCGCACGGACGTTAAGGATAACACAACAAAAGCAAAACAGAGAACAATCAGAATGCACCAAGTTACCCCACTTAACAGCTTTTTAAAACGCAATTATATACCTTTGATTTATATCAATAGTTATCCACTTTAATTCATTCTATTGTTATACATTCACGGAACATGTTTAAAGTGTGTTGCGATTGTCGAATCTGTGTTCACCTGCGCACAGTAAGACTCGGTTAGCACGTGCATACAAACAGTCTCATCTGAATCTGAAGAACTTGGATATGCAATTGGACCCATAGAGGCCTGGCACGCTATTTGAAATAATTAAAATGTATACTCTATTATATAGAAACAACTGATGTAACTTCCTCGTCAGCCTAATCGAGGGTTTGCGGATAAAATCCTTGTTATCAGTTGTTTAGGGTTACCATTTAGCCACATGTTGACACATAGCGCTTTATTCAATCGTCGTTTTTCAGTTTGTATCAGACCAAAATACAAACATGGGTCAATCAAATTTGTCTTACGAGGAAGTTTGAGGCCTTGGATGTCCTCCGGTTTTTGTGCCAAGGTGCCTGGGCCGTATGATTGGACCCCTACATCGCCATACGCGTTTAGTCTGTCTAAGCAGCTCGGTTATCAATTTCATTGAAACCAGACCTATTCATCGTTGCAGTAACGCTCGTAAATATATGATCTCCGTCCGTTACAGATCAACTCAAATTGAACTTTGCATCACAAAATCAAAATGACGCCTCTTAAATCGTTAGGTCTCAATAGGGGAGATAACCCATATACATAAAACGAGAGAGAGAATCTGATGATGACCGAACATTGGCTCTATCGTGCGATATCTTTGGACAGATAAATATGAATTTGCTCATGGAAAGTAGAATATACAGGGTCAATTTGAGACGACCTTTAATATGGTGTCGTCAGATCCAATATGTACACAGCGGAGTATTAAATCAGATTGCTCGGTAGTTATCAATGTGTTTTAGACTATTCATCACCGTATTTATCAATGTGTTTTCGACTGTTCATCACCGTTATTATCAATGTGTTTTAGACTGTTCATCACCGTATTTATCAATGTGTTTTCGACTGTTCATCACCTTTATTATCAATGTGTTTTAGACTGTTCGTTACCGTAATTATCGATGTGTTTTAGACTGTTCATCACCGTAATTATCAATGTTTTGGAATGTTCATCACCGTAATTGTCAATGTTTTGGAATGTTCATCACCGTAATTATCAATGTTTTGGAATGTTCATCACCGTAATTATCAATGTTTTGGAATGTTCATCACCGTAATTATCAATGTTTTGGAATGTTCATCACCGTAATTATCAATGTTTTGGAATGTTGATTAGCGTTATTATCGATGTGTTTTAGAATGTTATCACCGTAATGTGTTTTGACTGTTCATCACCGTAATTATCAATGTGTTTTTGACTGTTCATCACCGTAATTATCAATGTGTTTTTTGACTGTTCGTCACCGTAATTATCAATGTGTTTTACACTGTTCGTTACCGTCATTATCAATGTGTTTATGACTGTTTATCACTGTAATTATCAATGTGTTTTAGACTGTTTGTTACCGTCATTATCGATATGTTTTCGACTGTTCATCACCGTAGTTATCAATGTGTTTTAGACTATTCATCACCGTAATTATCAATGTGTTTTAGACTGTTCGTTACCGTCATTATCGATGTGTTTTAGACTGTTCATCACCGTAATTAACGATGTGTTTTCGACTGTTCATCACCGTAATTATCAATGTGTTTTAGAATGTTCATCGCCGTAATTATTAATGTGTTTTAGACTGTTCGTTTCCGTAATTATCGATGTGTTTTTAGACTGTTCGTTACCGTAATTATCGATGTGTTTAAGACTGTTCATCACCGTAATTATCGATTTGTTTTTGACTGTTCGTCACCGTAATTATCAATGTGTTTTTGACTGTTCATCACCGTAATTATCAATGTGTTTTAGACTGTTCGTTACCGTAATTATCAATGTGTTTTAGACTGTTCATCACCGTAATTATCAATGTGTTTAAGACTGTTCATCACCGTAATAATCAATGTGTTTTAGACTGTTCATCACCGTAATTATCAATGTGTTTTTGACTGTTCGTCACCGTAATTATGAATGTGTTTTAGACTGTTCATCACCGTAATTATCAATGTGTTTTTGACTGTTCATCACCGTAATTATCAATGTGTTTTTGACTGTTCGTCACCGTAATTATTAATGTGTTTTAGACTGTTCATCACCGTAATTATCAATGTGTTTTTGACTGTTCATCACCGTAATTATCAATGTGTTTTTGACTGTTCGTCACCGTAATTATTAATGTGTTTTAGACTGTTCATCACCGTAATTATCGATGTGTTTAAGACTGTTCATCATCGTAATTATCGATTTGTTTTAGACTGTTCATCACCGTTATTATCGATGTGTTTAAGACTGTTCATCACCGTAATTATCAATGTGTTTTATACTGTTCATCACCGTAATTATCGATGTGTTTTAGAATGTTCATCACCGTAATTATCGATTTGTTTTAGAATTTTCATCTGTGTTTAAGACTGTTTATCACCGTAATTATCAATGTGTTTTAGACTGTTCATCACCGTAATTATCAATGTGTTTTTAGACTATTCATCACCGTAATTATCAATGTGTTTAAGACTGTTCATCACCGTTATTATTAATGTGTTTTAGAATGTTCATCACCGTAATTATCGATGTGTTTTAGACTGTTTATATCTGCTACACTCACAGTTTGATAAAACAAATCAGCAATAGAGTTAAGTTGCATCTGTAAATTAGATGCTGTATGAGCACAGTTTGCAACGTCATCTGCAAAACGTATATATATTATGTCAGGAATGGTGTCTTATGAAAATGCCCCTTTGTCCTTTATCCTTTAGAAAGGTACATAACTCATTGATATAAGATTATTGTACTGTTTACGTTCCCTAGCCGGGACTTTATTTTGCAGACAAATGATTTTGAAAATAAATCATTTACACGTACGTAACTGCGCATATTTGAGTACATAGACATTAACAATCTGAACGTATTACCACTAATACCTTTTCTTTTCAAACAGATATGGATCTGCAATGCCGTTTTCAGGGACTACTACAAAAGAAACAAAATACAATAAATCACACACATATTCTTAAGAGAAAACAAAATATTTGATAATATATAAATCTGTGGTGCTCTTTCATCTTATTGGTGCGTCTGTCTTCGTACGTCAGGACGTAGTAATTATCTTGCCCTAACAAATCCCAGAGTGCATGTACAAAACTTATGAGTCACTCATAAATACATGTATACAACTCACGACTCTCCTGCTTTCTTCTAAACTTATTTGTTTAATCATAATTACATTTTGGTAGATCTACTAAAGAAGAACTTCAAATTAAACATCCTTGACATTTGTGATATACACACATGATGCACTGTGGGGGCATAGCGATTGGCCGATTTATATGGGAGGAGGGGTTATATATGACAGTTCGTGTAGTTAAGTTTTTTAAACTTTTCAGAGCTCGAAGGGTGTAGGCTTGTGTCTTTCAATAACTCAGAAAGAAAGGATAGGGTAATATGTGCAATGATTTTTGGTTGCAATAATAATGTACCTTATAGCATACGGAACTTAGATGCAACATGCTTAGTCACGTTAAGATGGATTTATTTGAATTATCCATAAACTCGCTAATGTTGGATGGGATTTATCAAAGACCTAATAACACAAAGATATGCATCGATCCCAAATCTCGCAAAGCAACGTGACAGAAAAACAGGTGCGTGAGATTTGAGCGAGATCTCGCAGAGGCGCTTTAAATATTTCAATCTCGCTGTAATGCTTAACAGGCGTTTTATAAAACATCGTTTGTTGATAAGCAATCAACTGGAGAATATTTTTTTATAGAAATTTGGTTGAAAACCAAAGACCTAGTTATAATTGTACTATTAAGACTTTGTTGAAAATTATTAATAATTTATATGAACAATATATGTTATTAGGTATTTGGATTTATGTAAAGGACAAATAGGATTTAACATGTAAGTTTGTGAACATGTGGATATATTATAGAAGTTAACACTTTACATATTTCTTTGGTTGCATACTTGTAGAAACCTGTTAAACATGGATGTCCATTACTTATCTCACGTTTCACAAGTATTCATCCGTTGGAAGTAGTAAATTCAGCAACAGCTTCAACAGTTATTGTGAAACACATTGGACAGTGGACAAATACGACTTTGTGACGCCATTTTGTTAGTAATTCCATAAATTGTCATAATTCTTCCTGTAGCTTCTGATTACAAATCGGGATGTAGAGACCCTTGCAGTTTACTTTGATCGTTTATAGTATTTTTTATTAGGGATTGATTTTAAGTGTGGTCGTATAATTAAGTTCAAAATTTACTAGAAAAATAACTTTGAATGAACACTCTCTGCCTACAAAAAGAGTGTAAAGAACGGGAAACTCTGCGAAGAAGAATGTTCACGAATCGGGTCTTTCGTACAAAGTTATTTCGTCCTTGACAATTTTAAATGTGTCATTAGATTTCCTACAGGCATTTTGCTTGCGATCTGCATATTGTTATGCATCATTGACACAAGGGCGCTCATCATAATATAATTTTAAAGCATGAGTAGTTTGTTATTTTCATTATAAAAAAGGAAGGAAATAATTACAATAAATTATCATGTTGTAGGGTTCAGTTTATGTTCGAAATTAAGTTCGAAATTATACAACTATTTCAATGAAATTTAACTGTTTAGCTAATATTATATTTCGAAGATGGTCTAATTTATAGGTAGTGGACTACATTCTATTAATCGTCAAAGTATGATATAATTAGGATGCGAAGCTAATATCATTTTGAGAAAAAGAGAAAACTCATGGCTTCATCGATTTAACCCTTTTCTCATTGCTTTAAAAGTAGATTGCTGCAAAGGTGTCCGATGTTGACTTTAAAATGGGAAAGGTAAAATGACGTGCTATTGCATGCAAATCCTAAATTGTCTGTTTTGTAGATTTATTAATAAAAAATAAAATTCAAATATTCTGACAAACATCTTGAAAAGTGTATGTGGAATTCACAAATCTTATAATTATTCCTTAATGAAATAGTATACATACTAAGACTAATGATTGGCAAGATTACTCATTTCATTACTTTTTATGATCAATAATTAGTTGACTGTGTGTACGGTCAACCTTCCTGGAGATTGATCATAAACAATGTAGGCTACAATAGTTATTTCAATAAAGGACATTCACTTACTTGACAGAAAAATGCAAGTTATGATACAACTTCACTTGACCCCACGCCTGATGTTCCAATATGCCCCTCAGTTGATAACTGTTTTTTCAACTACCATAATGTTAGTGTTATGCATCACTGCAGTATGGATTTGCGGCGACATTGATGCGTTGCATCAACTTTCTCTTGTCATTTAATATAAATAGCGACGCGTTTTGATCATGGTCATATTGAGGACTTGTACAACTTATAACCGACTGGTGGTTAGTTTCTGTTTTTGAAAAAGAAAAAAAAACAGAGATGTGCAATACATAATGGCGGGCCTTTGCAGCAAGACGGAGTACAATAATGCCAACATGTATCTATTATTAAATAGGCCGGAAACATATAAAGAATGAGAGAGGGAATAACACATGATCCGGAATCGATGTCTTCTGGCGAAGTAATTTAGTGATTGGGTTCCGTAAGTAATGTTGTCGACAGCCGAGGATGCAGATAGACGAGTGATGTAAAATCAAAGATGTATTTAGCTAAACCTTTCAATGTTTTTTTTTTTTAATGGACGTGTCCAGCTTTATATGTGGAAGAGTATATAGCCAAAGTAAAGAGTATGTTTATACGCCGCCTTCAACAATGCTTAAGTTATACGTACTCCGGCATTTCCTGGGTAAGTTACAAGTCTTGCCGTGCCACCAACGAATCAGTCGCAAGGCTGGTATGACCCGACCCGGGATCAAATCCACGACCTCCGGAGTGAAACTACACTACCGAGATTGTTTGATAAAATAGTAAACAGCCTTATCGAATTAGTTAGGGGTGATGCATTAATAATAAAGAACCAGTAACACAGGTATTTAAAGTCAATGCTATATTGTCCTTTCATTCGTTCGTTCAATTGCCCGTTTAGTTTTTAATGTTAAAGATATACCATGAACCAGGGACGTAGATAAGAGGGATAAGTAACTAAATTATATACTAAAATATCACCCGTGCCGACATTTGTAGCAAGTAAAACTCAAAAACTATTCAAGATATGAAAATGAAAGAAATATTTTCTGAAAGTTTAAACATTCTTCTTTTGCAGTAGATAAAAATATTTTAATATATTACAGGTTTTGAGAATATGTTATCCGTATGAAAAATGTCAGTCTATAATTTTTTGGAAAAAAATAATATAATTCAGAAATCCTAATATCTGTGTCTTTTAAACCAATTATTGTTCAAAATACAAAGACATTCCAGTTATTCATTGTATTTCTAACCTTAGTTGAAATGTTAAGCTTTCAGAATATGTATGTTTTGTGTTTGTGCAAATTGTGACTTCAAAGTTTTATTTGCTACAAAATGTGAAAATGTGGACATTTTTATGTCTATGGGTGATATTTTAACCAGATAACAGGTGTACAGGTGGAGTTGCCTATCCCTCTTATCTACGTCCCTGCATGAACGTAGCAGTTTCTTGACATGTTTATCACAAAAGGGACCATTCTAGCTTCACTTGGCAATTTAACCATTTTCTCAGACAAAATAAATCTGCAGCAGACTATCTTGAAATTATTATTGAAGTATATACTAGAATTGCAAAATGTTTGGCTAAACGAGAAATTACTCATGAGCAATTTCTTCTTTTGTCACAGTTTTTAAATGATCGACCGCTGCAGATGTGTCAAAATACGCCTGCATGAGAGAAATGATGAAGCGGATGAAACATTATGAACTTTACACACACTTGTTTACAAAATGAATAGCTATTTTTGAGTTCACAGTCATTTCTTGCGAATTCTAAATATGCGAACTTCTTTTGTCCTAGATAGGAGCTACATAAAACGTTATCTAGTTAGCGAATCCTCGACGTTCATTTATGAACTATTTAAAAAAGAACATGTTTACATAACTATGTTTTGTTTTATCCTTTCACATTTGCAAACGACAGGCTATCTTCCTACACATATTTGCTATTGAACAGTGTCCAATCTAGGATTCGAAATCAAGGGTGGAATTTTATCCGGAAAATTGATTTTAGGAACAAATTGAAGCATTTTTTTTCTTTGCCTGTGTAAAAAAAGGTTCTCCATTTCATACACAATAATGTTGGAATATTCACAACAGTTTGAGAAAAAGCACGATCCCCCCACCTAGATTAGACACTGAAATTTGATATTTCCAGTTATAGACGTCTGTAGATTGCTACCAAGTTTATATTTCGCACAGAGCATAATACGATTTTCCACATTCCGCGTCATGCCAAAAGTATGAAGCAGGTTTGAACATGATGGCAAAATGTTCATCGTTGTTTGCTGGTTGTTGCGAATGTATTCCGTAGTCCCAGCCTAAAATTAGATATAGAGTTGTTGTAGTGTTCCACTGGAGGTTAACGCCGTTTTACAATTGTATTTCAGTTAGTATTATTTAGTGTCCCATAGTAACAGGTGAAAAATCCGAGAGTGAGCGAATGATTGAATGCCTGTGTTGGTGAGTAAATATTTTATTTATTTATTTTATTTATTTGGGTTTTACGCCGCTTTCAACTTTGTCTCAGTTATACCACGGCGTCAGTTCACTTATTCATGATCCCTGGGTAAACAAACTAGTACAAGGTCAGAAAATGTGCCAAAATATAGAAAATCTCTATAATTGAATGGATACTCTATGACTAAAAGTGGAAAACATTGTGGCAAAAGAAGAAATTGCTCGTTTTGAGCAATTTCTTCTTTTATCACTATGTTTTCAAAAATCCGTCACCTGCAGAGGCGTCAGAAAGCGTCTATATGAGGGAAAGGGTTAACGCCGTTTACAATAGTATTTCAGTTAGTATTATTTAGTGTCCCATAGTAACAGGGGCATTATCCGAGAGTGATTCAGTGAGCGAATGAGTGATTGCCTGAGTGGGTGAGTAAATATTTTATGAATGTGACATATAAGCCGTCCCGCGAGAAAAAATAACAATAGGGCATATGCGTAATGCATCGATCCAGATCAACCTGCGCAATCCGCTCGGACTGATCCGGGCCGACAAATTCCGACTCATGGGGTTGGAGGTATAGAATAATGATTCCTGAAACAGGAAATCTACAGGAGGCGAAAAGTGTTTATCTAGGTAAGCCTGCGAGGCATGCTTAGGCTGATCCGGGTCGATACTTCACGCAGAGTCCACAATGTTGGTTTTCTCGCGAGACGGGAATCCGCTGTGGTCGAGTGGTTAGCGTCGGGGTATGAAACCGGGTGTCCCGGTTTGGATCCCAAGTCGCGGCACTACGGTTATGGTGGAGTGCCCTTGGGTAATGCACATGTTCTAACCTAGTACTGGTTTGTTTACCCAGGGATCATGAATAAGTGAACTGTCGCCTTGATATAACTGAAACAATGTTGATAGCGGTGTAAAACCCTAATAAAACAAACAAACAAACAAACAAATCTCGCGACGGCTCATATGTGTGACAAAACATACATACCACTCTATTATAATGAAGAACTTCGATATGACCCCCTACCTGTTTCAGAATTAAGAATATCTCTATTATCCCTACCTGTGTATAGTGGAGAAGATTGTGTTTCCTCCCAGACCCACGTTTGAGAAATATGCCCGTCTGTTAGTCCAATCCAGACACCGTCCACTGTATAACACAGAGATCACGTAAATAATATATGAGCTGTCAATCCAGGGGTTATGAGTTTGAGATTCTTTCTGACGTTTTACAAAAGTCAATGCGACAAGCGTCATTCATCTTCCACAAATGGGCTAACAGTCTAGTTGGATATGCAACCAGTTGTTTGGAAAGACTATTGTGTGGAAAACATGTGTGAGATTGCCAGGAAACACGTGCGTAGGTGAACAGGCCGAAGTGATATGAACAGAAAATGTTGAAAACGATGTTTAATCCAAAAGATAAAAACATTTATCCTGAATATTCTCGTGACCATCGGTTCTTAACCCTTTCCCATATACAACAAATTTGCAGCAGACAATTATAAAGACAAAAAAGTAAATATATGTGACCTATAGATGAAAGCTGTTTTCCTCAAATATAATTGAAAAGGACAACTACGTCTGCAAGTCAGAAAAGGTTAATTTCCACCAATTAATGACTTCTAAAGTCGGGTATTATATAGTTTCAAGGACGATTACGAACAGTATATACCCTGATCAGAACTTCACGGAGATGGAGATTGGTCGGTTAATTGACAGGTCAATTGATTGATTAATTGCTTGCTTGTTGTTTTACGCCGCTTTAAAAAAAAAATGTTTAGCGACATCACGGCGTTTCCTGGGAAAGGTACCAGTACTACTGGTCCATTTATCCTGACATTCGTCAGTCAGTCGTAATGCTAGACCCGAAACCCTGAGCAACACGGAATGCAGCCAGTACTTCCGTTTTTAAAGTATTTGGTATCACCCAACCTGTGATCGAACCCACGACCATCCGCACCTATCACTACAACACCGAGACTGTAAATGGCAGGTAAAATGTCGGTTTTTGGCCGGATTGCTCTAGCAATTCCGGTCTATAGATTGGCGATGTCCGTCTGGCCGTCTGTCTGTCAACATTTTGGTTAAAGTTTCAGGTTGAGGCAAAATCTCAGCACTGGAAAGCGTTACAAACTTGAAACTTTGCATGAAGGTAACCAGTAACAAGTTCTATTGATTTCTATGGTTACTTTGACCTTGACATTGGTTTGTCAAGGTCAAATTGCCGACAATCCGGCCTTACCGTCTTTAGCGGTTTCTTGTTGTGTGATGTAGTCATTAACACTACGCATTAAAAACGGTCATAAATACATTCGAGTGCGGCCGTTTTCATAGTTATGTAAACACTCCTGGTTGATGTGTGTATAATAAATCTATGATCAGTTACGTGTGTCAAAATTGAAAAGAACTAAAGATGAAACACAACTGCGTATATATTATATCTATTTTTTCGAATACTTGGTGACTTGAATTACTAACCTATTAATCGAATAACATACGATTAACCGATTAACCGGTTAACCGTTGACATCCCTAGTGTTTATACTTACATGCTACAACCATTGTTTGAAAGGTAATCTTCAGAAAGTCATCTTCTGCCTGGCTCTCTATACGTGCTAGGTAAGTCGATGTCGATAAAGACTGACAGTATTGCTATACAACAAATAAAGCATAAAGGTTAGTTTATCAATTTTACACAGGTTGTCATTAATTGGTTGGAAGTTTATCGTCAATTTTAACAGTTATGTAAGGGCGGCCGGTTGAACCAACCACGTTATTTCCGATTTCGCTCCAACTTGACAATACGCCATTTGTCAATGCAATAGGGTTCGAACTCACGACAGATGGATATACTGCTATCTTCGGTATCAACTGAGCTATCGCATATCGACATGTCGAGTGTGAGGCACTTTCTTACAAGTTATAAACATTTCCGCTTCCTAGAGATTTGCTGATAATATATTCAGGTAAATATAATTCAGTTGTACATGTACAAAAGGATATATTCAGGTAACGATAGTTGTGTTATACATGTACAAGAGTTATGCTCAGGTAAAGATAGTCGAGTTATTCATGTATATATGTTATAATCAGGTAAAGAGAGTTGCGTACTTTTAGAGAGGTTATATTCAGGTTAAGATAGTTGAGTTATACATGTATAAATTGTAGGATCTGGTAAAGATAGTTGCATTTAAAATGTTCAAGGGTTATGCTCAGGTAAAGATAGTCGAGTTATACATATATATATATATATATATATATATATATATATATATATATATATATATATATATGTTATAATCAGGTAAAGAGAGTTGCGTACTTTTAGAGAGGTTATATTCAGGTTAAGATAGTTGAGTTATACATGTATAAATAGTAGGATCTGGTAAAGATAGTTACGTTTCAAATGTACAAGGGTTATGCTCAGGTAAAGATAGTGGAGTTATACATATATATATATATATATATGTTATAATCAGGTAAAGAGAGTTGCGTACTTTTAGAGAGGTTATATTCAGGTTAAGATAGTTGAGTTATACATGTACAAATTACGATCTGGTAAAGATAGTTGCGTTTCAAATGCAGAGAGGTTATACATGTACACGGATTAAGATCAGGTAAATATAGTAATGTTATACATATACAGAGGTTATGGTCAGGTAAAGATAGTTGAGTTATACCTGTATAGAAGTTAGAGTCAGGTAAAGATAGTTGAGGCATACATGTAAAAATGGTAAGATCTGGTAAAGATAGTTGCGTTTCAAATGTAGAGAGGTTATACATGAACACGTGTTATGATCAGGTAAATATAGTTATGTTATACATGTACTGAGGTTATGGTTCAGGTAGAGATAGTTGAGTTATACCTGTATAGAAGTTAGGGTCAGGTAAAGATAGTTGAGGCATACATGAAGAGAGGTTATATTCAGGTAAAGTTAGTTGGGTTATACATGTACAGAGCTTATGATGAGGTAAATTGTGTTGAGCTATAGATCTAAAGAGGTAATGCTCAGGTGAAAGTTGTTGAGTTATATCTGAACATAGTTTATGATCAGGTAAAGATAGTTGCGGCATACCTGTTCAGAAGTAATAGTCAGGTAAATATAGTTTAGAAATACATATACATAGTTTGTGGTTGCATTATACATGTACAAGGGGTTATGATCAGGTAAATATAGTCGGGTTTTACAGGTATAAAGGTTATAATCTGGATAAGATAGTTGAGTTATACATGTACAGAGGTTATTATCAGGTAACGATAGTTGAGTTATAACTGCCCATAGGTTATGATCAGGTAAATATAATTGAGTTATACATGTAGAGATGATATGATCAGGTAACGATAGTTGCGTTTTACCTAACACCAACCAGTCAGTCGTAAGACTTATCCCGCAACCCTAGGCTCTAAGGAGGGCAGCCATTTCTACCATTTAATACAATTTGGTATGACCCGACAGGGGTTCGAACCGACCTCCCGCACCCGGGCGGATGTAACTATGGACGTACCATTGACACATTCTAAAACTTCCAATACTAGTTTCAAATAAACTGTATATAAACAACAGTGCACACGAGTTCATCTTGGCATACATAGCCGTAAACATAACACTACTTTACCGTGTAAACCATTGCTATGTGGTGAGTTAATCGTGGTACATAGCCGTAAACATAACAATAATTTACCGTATAAACCATTACTGTGTGGTGAGTAAATCGTGGCATACATAGCCGTAAACATAACAATAATTTACCGTGTAAACCATTACTGTGTGGTGAGTAAATCGTGGCATACATAGCCGTAAACATAACACTACTTCACCGTGTAAACCATTGCTATGTGGTGAGTTAATCGTGGCATACATAGCCGTAAACATAACAATAATTTACCGTGTAAACCATTGCTGTGTGGTGAGTAAATCGTGGCATACATAGCCGTAAACATAACACTACTTTACCGTGTAAACCATTGCTGTGTGGTGAGTTAATCGTGGCATACATAGCCGTAAACATAACACTACTTTACCGTGTAAACCATTGCTTTGTGGTGAGTAAATCGTGGCATACATAGCCGTAAACATAACACTACGTTACCGTGTAACCCATTGCTGTGTGGCGAGTTCAAACAAAGGCTTGGTCATTCATTATGTCTGATGATTAACTCATTGTGTCTAGCGTCTTTCGTATTTCACACATGGTCTGTCTGTCTTCGGGGGAAAGGGAACCTGTTACGTGTGAACATATCTGTTAAAAGTAAGATGCAGAATGTGCCAATATACACCGTTAGGTGAACTGATAGGTGATGTAACAAGTGCACTGTTAAACAAAAAAGATGCAGTAAGGATCGGTCATTCATTATGTCTGATGATTAACTCATTGTGTATAGCGTCTTTCGTCTTTCACAGATGGTCTGTCTGTCTTCGGGGGAAAGGGAACCTGTTACGTGTGAACATATCTGTTAAAAGTAAGATGCAG
>JASEVX010000014.1:37313900-37334323 GCA_031761405.1 Serripes groenlandicus
AAAGTATACTCCTGATGTGAAAATTGGCTCCACCCTTGGGGTCACCTGTTTTACATAGACATATATTGGCAAATCGTCTTCTAAAATTATAACTGGGACATACACATTTATTTGGTGACCTTCTAAGTCATATTAACTTAGCGAAAGACAGACAACATAATGTGTTGGTATTTCGCTCTGTTGCATTTGAACTATACTAGTCCTTTCGTATTTGTTATTGTTGTTGGCATGACAAATCTCATTACATAACTCTGGTGAGAGATCCAAAGCCATCATGGCCCTCTTGTTTATCTTTTCCAGGAATCCAAAGCGTTGTATGGACCAATATGGTAAACGTTGCATTCTCGGACTGATCGTCAGCGTATCTTTCATCGTGATTCTACTGCAGATTTACTTTACGCCCAAAATAAGACCATCGGCCCCAATAAAGAGGTAATAGAAATACTCATTATACTTCCATTTCTACTAAGATTTTCATCTAAAGCCGTTGCGGACAATATTGACTGAAAATCTCTATCGAAACATAAACAATCGCACAAATAAAACTTTTTTTGAATAAAATAAAAGACAAAATAAAGGTTGTAATGGCTGCCGTCCCTGGCGCTCAGGGTTGTGGGGTTAGCATTACGACTGCCTGGCTGGTGTCAGGATAGATGGAGCAGTAGTACTGGTAACTTACCCAGGAACGCCTAGAAATAACTGAAATTGTTGAAAGTGGTGTAAAACACTTAACACTCAATTATGAAACAATATTAACCATTTGACTGATGTAACCAATTGTGTGAAGCTTGTACAATGAGTACAGATCCTGCTCAGACGGCGCATGAACACTGTCCAACCAGATTTCGCAACTCAACACCTTTAAATTGCCTAGGATTGGGAAAGGAGGGACGTATCAAGGTGAAAAGCTTTGAAGATTAAGCAGCGAAAGGAATAAACTACATTAATAAAACAAACACGGTTTAAAATTTGCTCACGTAGTTTGGCCGCGTGTAAACTAATCTTGAAATATAGATATTGATTAGCAAAACAAGTAGCTTGTTTATAAGTATAACACAACAGTATAATAAGAGATTGATAATTTTACTCTGATTTCAATATTTTTCATATCACGGTATTTCCTGGGTAAGTCTTCAGTACTTCTAGTCCATTTATCCTGACTCGAGCCAATCAGACGTAATGCTAGCCCCGCAGATCGGATTACCAAGGAGGGCAGCCATTACTACCACGTTTAAAGTCGTTGGATTGACCCTACCGATGATCAAACCCGCGACCTCTCGCAGCCGAGGCGGACGCTGCACCACTACACCACCAAGGCGTCTCTCTGTCTACGTGGGAAGGTAAAAATAAAAGCACACACCGCTCATAATGGGATTCGAACACGTGATATTTGTAACGAGAACTCGTCGCTCTACCACTGTATCACTCTCTTTTACAGAATTAATGCCAAGGAAAACTGGTTCCCCAAACAAATTAACCACAAATCCGACAAGATTCAACAATCCATGTCATCACATGGAGAGAATAGGGCGACTGAATATTTGCTAGATCCGCTTCAAGAATTGGAGAAACTATTTGAAAGTGAACTTGATGTAAAGAAAACAAAGATAGCTATACTAGGTAATACATAATTCAGAACGCACAGTATTCTTTGTTTTACAAACAAATATTCAGACTTTTTCGAACAGTGTAGATTCTTAATCAGCCATAGGATCTGCAAAGTCTTATCCGGCTCTGCACGATTCGACGATTAGCCATATAATGCGTTCAGAAAATACAGTTAAGTAGTAACTTTCATCATGGAAGCTTAGACAGGTCTTTTTCCAAAGGGGTAATAAAAATGCTAATCGTGGGTCTCGCAGATGATCGCCCATGTAATTATGCATTGACAGCCTAACCTGGATTTCCATGTTCGCCATTTAGTCTTAAATACGGCAACAAACCTCTTAAGATCTTTATAGCCGAGTTTAGAATAAAGGAACGGTTCTCTGCGAAGACCAGCATTAAGAATTGTGCAACCAGTCTAGTGAGGCTCCGCCAATATCAATATAGGTTTTGATATAAAATTAGATCAATAACATAATGTATGCTTTAGGTATGAAAATGATACAAGTGCATGTAGATCAATACAATAATGCATGGTTTAGGTTTGAAAATGATACAAGTGCATGTAGATCAATACAATAATGCATGGTTTAGGTTTGAAAATATCAAAAGTGCATTTAGATCAATACAATAATGCATAGTTTAGGTTTGACAATGATAACATTGCATAAAGATCAAATTTAGGTTTGAAAATGATAAAAGTGCATTTAAATGAATACCATAATGCATGGTTTAGGTTTGAATATGATAAACATGCATTTTAATCTATACAATAATGCATGGTATAGGTTTCAAGATGATAAAATGAATTTAGATGAATATAATAATACATGGTTTTGGTATGAAAATGATACAATTGCATTTATATCAATATAATAATGCATGTTTTTATATGAAAATGATAAAAGTGCATTTAGATCAATACAATAATTCATGTTTTGGGTTTGACAATGATACAAGTGCATTTAGATGAATATACTAATGCATGTTTATGTTATGAGAAGGATTAAAGTGCAGTTAGATCAATATAATAATGCATGTTTTTGGTATAAATTGATAAAAGTGCATTTAGATCAATATGATAATGCATGCTTTTGGTATAAAATGATAAAAGTGCATTTACATCAATACAACAATGCATGCTTCTGGTATGTAAAAGATATAATTACATTTATATTAACATACTATTGCAATGATGTGGCATGAAAATGATAGAAGCGAACATTAATGTGATCAATCTATTAATGCATGGTTTTGCGAAAATGACAGAGGCGATCAATACAATTATACATGATTCTGGTTTGAAAATGATGGAAGCGAACTTTTGGATCAATATAATGATGCATGTATGTGAAGTCTTTGCTCATAATTGATCCATAAGTAAAACAAAAGTTTAAAGAAAGATCAATAGACGTGATATAATAGTAGGGTTATTTGTAAATTTACTGTAAACAGGCAAGAGGACAATATTCTCGCTGGGTGATATTGTTAGACTTCGTATAACTCTACACAAAGAAGATGGTTCGCCGCGACTGACCGGGGGCGATAGGTTGAGGGTTCGACTCTTTGAAGCGAGACTAAATGCATCGGCGAGTGGCCGCGTGGTAGATCACGGTAATGGCTCCCATACAGCTGTAGTCAAATGTCTTTGGACAGGATCCCCAATAATACGTGTATACCTGAGTTCAATGGCTGAATTTGTGGAATCTTTACAAGTGTATACAGCCAGTGTAAGTTCTTAAGACTCGTAACTTCTACCCCGTAGTAAACAGGTACATCGTAGTTATATGACCGATATCGATTAACCTTTACGATTGTAGACATCCAATATAAGTTCTCAAGACTCCTAACTCTTCGCCTCATACTAAACATGTATAAGATCGTTATAGGACTGAATGTGTTGAGATCAAGAGGCAATGTAACTTAACAAGCGTCAAAAGCACAACATATTGTAATTGTAGCGTCGGGTATTTGGAACCGGGATTCCATGGTTCGGTCCCTACTCGCGGCGGTCAAGGTCGAGTGTCCTTGGTCAAGACACACAGGCTAGTGCTGGTTTGATTACCCAGGGGTTATGTATAAGTAAACTGTCGCCGTGAATTAACTGAAATAATGTTGTAAACGGCGCAAACCTCCAATAACAAAGTTGTATTTGCTTGTACACTAAACGTTCAATAACTCGAAAGCGAAAGGGACCATATATCGAGTAAACCTTCAATGTATGCAGACTTGAATAATGTTTGTAATTCATTTAAACTTATACGATTAATTGTAATGAAAAACATGTCAAAAATAAATTCATATCAAGAAATCAAGAAAATCAGCAAAGCAACATAACTAAAAACTACCCAGTTCTCATCCCTCACACATGGCTGGTGTTTATAATGCAGAAACCTGTGTTCAAGCTTTCGAGTGTACATACCATACCGAACTGTTTATTGGCTGCAAAAAATGCATCTTTTTTGTATATCGGATCTATGAATTACGACACAACAGTTTGGGAGTGGAATGTGGACCATGGTGACGTTATATATGACGTCCTTACATACACTCCGGGATGATAATCGTCTATAGGAGTGATGATGTCTATGATGGATATGATATGCGTAAAGCACCGAACAATCAAATCAATAATTCCATAAATAGTCGTAATATGTGTAATACTATAACAATTAACCAATTATACAATCCAGATCCCCGCTGTTCGAATAACAAACGCTGTTTACAAAAATGGCGAGACAGGCGCATGCCATCCATTAAGAAAATGGCTGACGGAATCACGTGGTATCTGTAACATGACGTCACGAAATGGAGGGATGTCCTGGTACTGCGAGCGCCCGAAGTCCGGGAGACAAAAGTGTGATGCTTTCCAACACTATACTTATAGACCTTCGGCTTTACATCACCTTGTGTCTGGTCATAGGTTGGTGTTAATTTACATTCTGACTACCACTTCTTTTTGTCTTTAAACTAGGCTCAAGTTTACTTTTTGATTACAAACTTTGGAAAGTCGGTTGAATCCATTTGTTCTAATGGATTTGACACAATACATATTTCTTTAAAGCATCAAACGCTTGAATACAGTCCAATAACGCATCTTATATGTGATTTGATAATAACGTTTTTCTGATATGCGATTAAATAATCACATTCACATTTTACCCATCCCTAATATGTTTACACCAGAACTAAACAAATGAAGACATCATTACTCATGACATCATCATTTTTGAAATCATAATAATGAAATTTTGCATCACCATAATACACCATATTCCTAATAAGTTTTTCATATTTAAATCAGTTTTTTAGCTACGACTCTCCAAAGTATACCACTGACGTCACATTTTAGACGTCTGTCACATTTCCCGCGTGAAAGCAACAGAAGCTTATATTTTGGTCAGTTATACGTTGATAGCTGCGAACATATATCACGACTTGCATTTTAAGAATACATTCACGTACATATAATTTTCTGCGTTGTGTCTTACGTTGAAAGAAAAAAAGGCGTCTTTAACGTCACTTTTCAGGAGCAAAATGGCGTCGCGTTACGTCAAAATAAGTGAGCTTTTCTTTCGTTAACAAAAAATCTGTTTTGATTTTTATCTCGACTATTCGAAGAATAAGGGGAGCTATTGTAGTCGCGTCGGCGTCACCGTCGGCGCTGGTTAATGTTTTTGTGCAAGCTAGCATTTACCCTTATAACTTACATACGCCTATGTCAATGATCTTCAAACTTGGTATGGTACTTCATAGCAAGTTGGTGATGCCTAGACAGTTTGGAGTCAGTAGGTCAAAGGTCACTGTGACCTTCTATATGGAAACAGTTCATGGTTAAAGATTTCGTGCAAACCAACATTTACCCTTATAACTAACATACACTTAGGCCTGTGATCTTCAAGTTGGTTTTGCCTAGAGAGTTTGGAGTTACTAGGTCAAAGTCACTGTGTAAAGAAACAGTTAATGGTTAAAGTTTTTGTGAAATCTAACATTTACCCTTACATACGCCTAGGCCAATGATCTTCAAACTATGGACATACATCATAGCAAGTTGGTGATGCCTAGGGAGTTTTGGGGGAAAGAGTCACATTTGTTGCATATTTATCCAATGCTATCTATTTAATAAATAAATGTGATTTCTCTCAATTATAACAATGTTGTAAAAATGAACAATAACACTTAAAATGATAACATGAACTTACAATTTAAAAAACAACCATTCATACACGTATGTAGTACAGGCAATGACTTTGTTAGTAAATATAGTGCACATTTAAGAAGTTTTTATTAGGATTTTTCCGTTATCCTGATTTGTTCAGTAAAAAAATGTTAAATTGTATCTATCACTGTCCTTTTTGTTTTCACTCTTGCCTTGTTATTATGCTTTCTAGATAGAAGCAGCCTAATCCCATTTTCGTAATCTCTGGCGTACGCAAGCTGCAGGTGCTTGTAGGAGAGGCCACCTTTAGCGATTTTGTTTGCCATGTATGACGTGATTCCGGATGTCCCCATGCACAGTTTTCTTTGAATATCGGAACGATAGAAACACTTGTTCACAGTTGCAACCATTTCGTCGATTGAAATAATCTGCGATATCATCTCTTTTAGAGTGATTGCAAACTATATAATTATGTTAGAATTTGCTCTAGTGTTGGCTTCTGCGTCATGGGCATTGAAGGTTATTCCAAAAGTAGTCTTGTATAAATGTTCAACAGAGTAGGATTTTAAACCTGGTTTGTCTTTCCTCAGAAGAACAAGTGTTTCCATGAACCCAAATACCAGCTCTCTAAAATTAGATGAAATATTGCATCTGTTCAGGCTTTTTATCAGAATTCTATTGTCGAACGCCTTTTCATTGTGTGCAAGCATGATATTTTTCTTTTCTGATATGGCAAGCCACACAAGAAATTGCCGTAAACCGTTGATTAAATTGAGTGCTTTCAAAGTGTGCCACTAAGGACCTGGTGACCGCTTTTGTCTGTCTGCACAGTAATGTGATTAACCTCAGTTGCTCTTTTGTCTTATTCGCCGTCTGGTAGAATGTAACAACTGAAGATCTCAGTTTCACATTTGGCGGCTATTTGTATTATCTCTGCTTTTTGTCCTAGACTGGTTGTTTCTAAATAAAAAAATACAATATTCACGTTTTCCTTTGGTATTTCAACAGTGTTGACGCTTGGAATTGCCGTTATATCTAGAACTGAACTATTTTCGAATCCACAAAATGACTTATATGACATTCCTTCTTTCATTTCATCTAACTTTGTCTTTGTATTTCGTTCATATTTTAATGTAAGTCTTCTTCGTTTAGCATGAACAGAACTTTTATACAGCTTTTGACGTTTCCGCTCTGTGTTTTTTGACTTGACCCCAACCTGAAATAAAAAGATTGATTGATTGGGGTTTAACGCCGTTTTCAACAATTGTTCAGTCATATCACGGCGGCCAGTTCTCCTACTCATATGTTTCCTGGTTTTCTCACACCAGTACTACATACAACATACTTTCCAAGCAACTGACTGCTTTCCACATAGACTGTTAGCCCATTGGTGAAAGACGAATGACGCATGTCACAGTGACTTTTGTCAAACGTCGGAAAGAATGTTAGCCGAGCTGCGGTTCGAACTCATAACCCCTGGATTGACAGCCAGCGTGGCTACAGACTGAGCTACCGGGGCTCGACATACATTCGTAAAATAAACATCAACACATCACTCTGTACTATTGGGGAACTGGTTAAATGACAAAGCTATTTCCCTTTTTCGCATGACATGCTTATGAAACTTCAACATTTGAAAACATAAGTTCAAACACATTAACGTTATAAAAATAAACATAATAGTTTGAGCGTTCCCTGGTACAAAATCCTTCCCTTGGGCAGATTTGTCTGAATTAACAAATGAAAAGGAAATATATTTCAAAGTAATTTAGGACTAGTTCACTAGTGTAACACATATACTGCTCGAACAATTGTATCGTGCATTCTTTAAATAGTCTTCAATGTTATGTTTGAAAACCGACACCTTATATGAAATAGGTATTTCATTGGGTCATGTCATCTAAATCACCCTCTGCAAGCCAAGTTACACTTACTTTTGATATATGAGACAAATGTGACCGTGACCTGAGACCTACAAATGTTAATGAAAAAATACCTTACACATGTTAGAAAGTGAGGATGTTGATTGAACTACCCGGCAGCACAGGCTGATCTGGGTCTATACAGATCCTAAAAGCCAATGCACCCATGACAACAATTGTTCAATTGACACAAGTACAACTTACTGTGAACTCTGTACACTAATTAAAAAGATATCTTACATTCAACGTGACCATTCGTAATCTGTACAAGTTTTCATTCTAGCATTGTTAGTTGACATGGGCGTATCAAGACGGTGGGAAGGTTGTGGTGTTTCAAACGGAGAATCTGCTTCATCTGTAACAAAGGGTCTCTTTAAAATGTCTTTTATAACAACATTTATTTTTAAATAAAAATAAAAAAACCTATTCAATTATTTAATGACGGATATAGAAGGGGTTTATAAAATGTCTCCAATCCTTTATCACTCAAAACAGAAAAATTAGAATATAAATAGTAGGGGCTGTATTAAAATCTAGAAGCATATTTCGATTAGAACAAAACATTTTTTTAACCAACAGCGTAAAGGAAATTTTACATAATTATGCAAACGTTCAGTTTAAAATATCTTAACTTTACCCTTATTATTTACCGTAAAATGTTACAGATATTGGACTTGTCTAATGAAGGGGTAATAATGTAAATGACACATGCCTATTTTTAAATATCGTTTGAACGGAAAAAAAATAATATAGTGATTACAATAATGATAATAATAATCATTATATACCTTCGTCTTCTATTAGAGACATGGCTTCATCAAATGTGACCTGATTGTCCGTAGAAGGATCGTATTCGTGTGTACCGTCTGTATTTGAGTTGTCTGCAGGCATATCATCTGCATGTGAATCGTCTACCGGAGAAAATGTAGAAAGGGTAGCTGAGAAAGGGTAGCCGATATCGTCAAAACTTGTTCGAGCGCGCAAGCCCTGTCACAAGATTCACGTGCCTTTTTCTCCACAATCGGTCCCACTATTCGCTCCATCTTTTAAAAGTTTCTTTGGTGAATTCCTGGAATACCAAGACAGGCAAGGAAACCATTCATGTAAGTAGGTTCCTATGCCTGCATGCAACATTCCTGAGAGATGGTTAGAATTTGATTACAACACGTATATACCTTTAAATGATAATGAAGGTAGTCTTCATTTTAAGGCGCGCAATATATACACACTATACCTGGCAATACTGTTGAGATTTTAATTCAGGAACTAACTTATTATTTTTCTGTCAAAAAGAGTATTGTGCTTATATGTACATATTTCCTTATTAAAATATCATTATATATCCTTATTAAAATATCATTATATATCCTTATTAAAAAAACACACATATTTAGATCTAAATAAAATATTAAATAAAGCTTTTCCTAAGGACGCCTTGATGTTTACTGTATAGGACCCCTTTCCTTCCTTTCGACCGTTTTGATCTTTCTCGTTAAATTTCTTCAAGTTTAGTGATCTGTACTGCGTAGCTTTCGATGCAAACCTTCCCTTTTTACGCATTTCACGCTCCATTTTTAACGGAAATGAAGTCTAAAACGTTATACACATCTGTATGACGTCATTAGTAACCTGAAGTGTTTTCGCGGTTTTTGTTAGGGTATATACGCCTCTCGATTGTGTTTGATATGTTTTCTTTTGTCACTGGAGTAGGGGTAAGAAACATTGATATTGTGCAAAAACGAAGTCGGTAAGGTGTTCTTTTCTTGATATCAAACGACTTGTAATTGAACTCTTAATAAATAGAATTAAAACAAGAGGCCCATGAGGGCCTATGCTCTACTGGCATTGATCTGGCTTGTTTAAAAAGGAACCAATATGTCATCAATATTCAAATACCATCTAAGTTTGGTGAAGATCAGATAGTAAATGGAAGCTCTATTGTGTTCACAAGCTGTATTATAGCAATTTTGACAATTTCAAGTGCCATAATCTAGCCATGCATGGGTAGATCTGGCCGTTCTTTAGAAATGAACCAAACTCTCATGGATATCTAACTACTGTATAAGTTTGATTGAGATACAATAAAAAATAAGGACTGTATCATGTTAACAAGCCCTATTATAGCAATTTTGACAATTTCAAGGGCCATAATTCAGTCATGCATGTGCGGATCTGGCTTGTTTTCGAAAGGAATCAAGCTCTCATGGATATCTAACTACTGCATAAGTTTGGATGAGATACAATAAAAAAAAAGACTGTATCGTGTTAACAAGCTCTTTTATAGAAATTTTGACCATTTCAAGGGCCATAATCCAGTCATGCATGGGCGGATCTGTGGCTGGTTTTCGAAAGGAACCGAGCTCTCATGGATATCTAACTACTGTATAAGTTTGGTTGAGATACAATCAAAATTGAAGACTGTATCGTGTTAACAAGAAATTGTTTACGGACGCACGCACGCACGCACGCACGTAAGGACGACGGACGAATCGCCACGACATAAGCCCTTCTGGCCTTTTGCCAGTAGAGCTAAAAATCAAAAATTAAATGTACAGATGTTTTTTAAGGAAAGAAAAGCTCAATTATTTTGACGTAACGCGACGCCATTTTGCTCCTGAAAAATGACGTTATAGAGGCCTTTTTTTTCTTTCAACGTAAGACACAACGAAGAAAATTATATGTACGTGAAGGTATTCTTAAAATGCAGGTCGTGATATAAGTTCGCAGCTATCAACATATAACTGGCCAAAATATAAGCTTCTGTTGCATTCACGCGGGAAATGTGACAGACGTCTAACAAATGACGTCAGTGGTATACTTTGGAGAGTCGTAGTTTAAAAACTGATTTAAATATGAAACTAGAATGGAGTGCTCCCCGGAGCACGTGTGTCTTTTGCCGGGGCCTTGTCATAAAATTTTAATTTTTGACAGAAAAGGGGCAATAACTTTGATATAAAAATATTTGGATTATCTCCCTTTTGTGAACACATGCATTGATATAAACATTTGTCAGAACTTTCAATGTAATCCTTTGAGTAGAAAAAAAGTTATTTGAAAACGTGACGAAAAAGTGTGACGAGGGACAGACGGACGGACATACTTACAGACGAGTTCTTGTGGGGTTATTTCCTTTGATGTTTTTTGGGGGTAACTCCACAAGCATGCAATTCATTCCGTAATAACTTCCCTTTTACGGAATGAATAACATTGATATGCAAATGAGATACCCGTTATAAAAAATAAAAATAAACTATTTATCTTAGTGTCTCTTTAGGAGAACACCACAAGTACTCGTCTGTATGTACGGACGGACAGACAGACAGACGTAGGACAAAAAAAAAGTAATCCCTAAGTGCCTACCATGCTACGCAGGTGACACAACAAGTAAAGACATAATCTTGTTAGGAATATGGTGTTTTATGGTGATGCAACATTTCGTGAGGAAATTCGAATATTTTTTTAGAGGCGCGTTCTACCTTAACATGAAATAATAAGCTATTTATATCACACAAGTCAATGTAATGATTGTGCAAGGGCACCCATCCCAACGTTTGAAAACTCAATCAATCAATTACTCACTCACTCAATCAATCAATTAATCTCCAATCAATCAATCAATCAATCAAAGAATCTACTGATCCGGTAATATATAACGGAAGATATTTTTGTATTTACAGTCAAGAACCAATGGACCCTGTTCAAATTACAGTAAAAGGTATGCTCATTTAAAAAGTTGGCTTCGACAATAAATTAACTTTCTGTATAAGACGTTAAATAACATTTCAATATGCCTATATACACGACTTTATTGTAATAAATAATCGTTCCTCTTTCTTATTGACGGGTTTTGTAGCTCAGTCGATAGCGACGCGGACTGTCAATCCAGCCATTGTGAGATCAAACACAAGCTCGGCCAATATTCATTCCGACGTTTAACAAAAGGCAATGTGACTGAAATACCGTTGAAAGATGCTTTACATACAATACAGACGAATAATCTCTTCATTTTATTCACAGATAAAACGAAGTCTATAAAGCCATCCAAACTCCCATGTAGCCGCTATAACAGAACCAAACTATGGGATTTACCGTCCCCTATTGGTTATTTCTACAAGAACCAATGGAAACTGTTACACTGCACACCGCCACCTAGCGGCAAGATTACAGGTTGTTTACGACACAAACATTTCGTCATGTACGGAGACTCCACTGTCAGGCAGTGGTTTGTGGAGATCAATCGTAGATTTGAATGTACCCTTGTAACTGAGAAATGGACAAAACCAAAATGGAAACTTAACTCCAGAATCTATTGTCGTCAAAACAACCTGACGGTTGACCTTATATTCCATGCACAACCGGGTATTTTTGACAACAAAAAAGTCGTGTATGAATCTGTCTCCAGACATATGTTAAACTTCTATAAACGCACAGACATAATATTTTCAATTGTTGTGCAAAAGCATTTCTATGCATACCAGCCTAGTCTATACCGGGCCAGGATTCAGCACATTGCCAGGAGTGTTGGCAAAGTATTGAAAGGGAATCCTAATTCGAAAATTCTTGTTAAAGGTGCCCATACGTCTTGGTCTATTTTTAATTATAAGAGTGATATATTCAGAAATATTGTAAAAGAGGAGTTTGTTGGGGTGCATGATAGGGTGATATATTTAGATAACAAGGATATCACGATGTCGAAATTAGTTAAAGATTCGCATCCACCGGCGGATATCGTATCGGTTATGGTGTATCATATGCTGGGATATGTATGCAATTAAATAATTTAGTAAGCCAATTGTTTATTATTTCGGCATTTGTTACATGAACAATTTTTAATATATGTACGTATACATGTATATTCATCTTTTAACAAATATTATTTGAAAATGTATACCCGGACCCACGAGCCTATGAGTCACAAAAGATATGTAAGTCACATAACACCAAATAAATTCAGTCTTGCCGCCGATGTGATTAGTGTAATTTGACCTCTTAGACAGTTCCCTTATGCTTCAGAATCTGTTGTTTGTATCTATTTATAAAGTAAAATACCAAATGAAAGCAGAACAAGCAAATATGATGACAGTTAGGCAAGTATTATTTTATAAGGAAATAATATTTTTGTTCTGTACCACGCAACACTATGGTTAATTACTGAATCGTCCAAGTGTTGTGCTATCGCACAATACATAGGTAGATCTTTTAGAAGCTAGAAAAAGAATAACATATTTAGAAGTTACTTTGTCTAATGATTCTAGAAATGATCAAATGTCATGCTTATACGGCCATTTAAGGCAACCAGTGTCATCATTTTTTCAAAAAGTTTGACTGTAAACATGCATATATCCAGACCCCACTTTAATCTTTAGACTCGGAAGCTCTTAAGACACTTTCTTTGCCCTTCAAGATTTGTTTTGTTGTATCTCCTTACAGTGTATTATTTGATTTGAAATTAAAGCAAATATTAGGAAAATTAGGCAATTGTTTTCAAAGAAATTTCACTTTTCCTATGCCGCCCAAAACTAGCTTTTGAGTTTTGATTCTGGCTAGGTTTGCGCTATAGCTCGTCAAATAGGTCTTCGAGAAGGAACAAAGAAACGCTTAACATATTTATATTTTAAGATTAACCTAACTTGACGTTTATGCATGTTTTGTGCAATAACATATTCAAAGAAAAGTTTAAATAGCATGAAGACATCATTTTTTTTATGATGTCTAAAACAAGTTCCTAACGTCTAAATGTCCCAATTTAGCCTCAGGGCCACTGCATGCCTCCATTTTTATGTTTTTTCAAGCAACTTGACTGCATCCGAACCCGTAAAATGAACTCACAATGCTTCCGTCTGTGCAAACGACGTACAATTGACCTTTCAATTGTTGGACTCGGAAGCTCTTTATGTCACTCTGCAAAGATGGTTCCCGTCATTGTGCACACAATCGGGTTGGGCAAAAACTGGTTTTCTATATACTTTTTTCTCACTTGCAAACAATATTGAAATAATCAAATCAAACAGTTCAAGTGCATCTTTAAAAAGTTGAAAAAATAATTTAAACTCAATGTCACATATTTAATGCCTTCTGGTGAATGTACGCAAACAAAGGTTTTTATGGGAAAACTGGCTGTAGATCAGTCTTGTCGCGGATGCATTTTGCATACTTTGACCTTTACAGTATATCATACGACTACACGTGATTTGAATACAAAAAATAGTGATCGGACGTGCATCAGTCTGTTTAGTAGACCTGAAAACTATTGAGCTCCAGCATGAGCTTCATCTGGAGAGTTGGGATACTTGTTCCTTCTCCGTACAGCAAAGACTCAACACACATTTTTGTTTTGTTAATATCGCGTGCTGTATCATGATACATCCGTGTATTGCAAGTATCGTTTATTTAGTGACATCCGTCTGCAACATGAGGCTTTGTAAATGACGCAACCTGTATTTCTTTCCTTTCTGTTATTGTTATTCTATCCTAATGTCTTTCTACATATCATTGATTTGCGTTAATTTATGTATAAATATGTTTAGTATGACGAGATGCATGTATTTTGTATAAGTCAAATAAATATGATCTGTTCTGTTCTGTTCATATCTATTTCTATTTCCCTAACCTTTATATTATGCTTACTGATGTTGTACAGGTTACCCCCAAATTAGTAGCTAGGTGACCAGTTCCGTCGAAACATATGGCGTTATGTACTGGTGAAAGAGAGCAAAGTTACATCAACCACTTAGCACATTGGTGATTGATTGATTGGGTTTAAACGCCCTTTTCAACAATTTGTCAGTCATATTACGGCGGCCAGTTCACTTACCCATGTGTGTTCTGGCTTTATCACACCAGCTGCTTGGCGAGACAATTATCCCATTGATAGGAGACGAATGACGTTTGCCGTATTGACTCAAACGTCGGTAAGAATTTAGGCCGAGCTTGGATGTGAATTCAAAACATTTGGACTGACAGCCATCGTTGCTATTGATTGAGCCACCAGGGCTCGGTAAGTTTAATTGGTAAGGTCAAGTGTCCTTTTTTTCCCCAACCAAATTTCTGGGAACATCAAACGGGAAAAACTATTATTTAGTAGACTGGTGAAAGAAAATCAGGTTAGTATATAGGTGGCCTGGTAGGGGATAAAGTGTCGGTTATATCACGTCGGCCAGTTGACTAAACCATATGTAACGGGTCTTCTCACTAAGTATTCTGTCTTTGGGTTACAGATAGCTAAACCGCAGGGTAAGTTCTCAAAACTTTAATTCAGATACACGCGGTGAAAAACTACAAAGAAAAAAAGAAAAAACATTGCTATAAAACAAGTCACAATATCCATTTGAGTCTCATAAATCATCCACTCAGCCTTTCTCACCAAGCATTAATTCCTCTTCAACCTATAACAATTACATGTACTTAATTGCTACCATTAATTATAATTGTTAAATAGTATTAACTGAACCTCCAAAATATAGCCCTTTCCAATTTTGCTCCAAGAACTCAAATAATCTCGGATTACCAAAAAATCACAATCAATACTGCATGCACGTTTGAACAATGTATTTCCTAGTGTTACAAACAACATCCATAATGACTATGATTATCTAAATCAATCCTGAATTCGCCACATACAGTAAAGCGTATCAATAAGTAAATCCCATAAAGAACGTTATTCATATTGACCTGTGAAATCAGCTGCTAAATAAAAACAAAAACATCACGTGACAAAACAATTCCGTTGAAATGACCCTGACCTTCACACACAAGGTGCAACATTTACGAAACGCAGATTTCCATGAATAAAACAGTAAGATCAAGTCACAGGTCAAACTACCGATACTTCTCGATAAAGTGACTTATACTGTGCAATCATAAAAACAATAACAACACAAACTTACATCGTCATTTCAGGCGGATGGCGACTAAAATCAATTGCAAGCCAAAACACAGCCACGCTGACTAATACCGGAAATACACTACAACGCGAATACCATAGAGTATATCCGAATATAATAAAAGGAATCAAAGCGCTGAAAGTATTCAGCACACTAAGGAACTCCTCAAAATATTCCCCCACAGAACATTTTTCCAAAAATGAATATCTTAGCCAATCATAATGCGTGTTGTGAACCCTAAGAGAGAATGCAGACCAGATCCCATTAACGAGAGTACCGTGGGGCGGGGATGAACTAGGGGGAGGTATCCGTTCCTGACTGATTTGAATAGTTAAACTTGTTTAACCTTTTGCTTGCTACACCACGTGTATGCCTGACACGATAATGTCATGGTAGGGACAGGTTCCTCTAGACTATAGAGCGATTTCCTTAGTTAATGTTATGTATAAAATATTCTAAAATATTTTAAACTCGAGGCTATGTAAGTGGGCTGAAATGTATAATAAAATAGACGAAGCCCAGGCAGGTTTCAGAGCGGGTTATTCGTGTACAGATAATATGTTTTCAAAAGGAAAGGTATTAGTTGTAATATGTTAAGATTGGGAATGTCTATGTACTCAAATATGCGCAGTAACGTACGTGTAATGATATACTTGCATAAGCATTTGTCTGCAATATTGGGACCCGACGATGGGACGTAAGCAGTACGATATTCTTCAGTTTGTATATCAATGAGTTATGTACCTTTCTAAAAGATAAAGGGCACTTTCGTGACAGACACAATTCCTGACATAAATGTATACGTCGTGCAAACTGTGCTGATACAGCATCTAATTTAACTCTATTGCCGATTATTGTAATCAAACTGGTATGAATATAAATGAAAGTAAAACAGAATTAATAGTCTTTAAAAATGGAAATTATAAGCATTGGAAATATAAATATATGGGAATACTTTTTACACCGAAACTATCATGTGGTAGAGGAAAGCTAAAAGTAGTATCGTAAGCGAAAAACTCTAGTTGTGCAATTAGATATTTCAAGAGAAACTTTGGTATTTTTTCTCATATTAAATACTTTAAATTGTTTGATGCTATGGTGAAACCTGTTTTTTTACACGGGGCTGAAAATTGGGATTCTGAATTCTCGGAAGACATTGAAAGGGTACAACACAAGTATTGTAAGGCTTTTCTAGGGGTATGTTCGTCAACAAATGGTTGTATTGTTTTAGGTGAGTGTGACAGATTTCCCCTTTGTGTTGATTATTATATTAAATCTATAAAATATTGGATAAAACTATTCCATATGCCTGACAATAGACTTCCTGGTAATTGTTATAAAATATTGAAGAGTCTAGATGATAATGAAAGGAATACAATGGGCAACGTCAATTAAACAAATTTCGTATATTTATGGCTTTGGAAATGTCTGGCTAGCGCAAAATAATGGTAACCGGACATGTCTTTAGCTACATTCAGACAACGACTGAGAGACTGCATGCAACACAATTGGTTAGAGTCTATAAATAAGAGTCCACGCTGCTGCTCAACTTACAAGCATTTTAAAATACCAAAGTTTCTCTTGAAATATCTAATTGCACAACTAGAGTTTTTCGCTTACGATACTACTTTTAGCTTTCCTCTACCACATGATAGTTTCGGTGTAAAAAGTATTCCCATATATTTATATTTCCAATGCTTATAATTTCCATTTTTAAAGACTATTAATTCTGTTTTACTTTCATTTATATTCATACCAGTTTGATTACAATAATCGGCAATAGAGTTAAATTAGATGCTGTATCAGCACAGTTTGCACGACGTATACATTTATGTCAGGAATTGTGTCTGTCACGAAAGTGCCCTTTATCTTTTAGAAAGGTACATAACTCATTGATATACAAACTGAAGAATATCGTACTGCTTACGTCCCATCGTCGGGTCCCAATATTGCAGACAAATGCTTATGCAAGTATATCATTACACGTACGTTACTGCGCATATTTGAGTACATAGACATTCCCAATCTTAACATATTACAACTAATACCTTTCCTTTTGAAAACATATTATCTGTACACGAATAACCCGCTCTGAAACCTGCCTGGGCTTCGTCTATTTTATTATACATTTCAGCCCACTTACATAGCCTCGAGTTTAAAATATTTTAGAATATTTTATACATAACATTAACTAAGGAAATCGCTCTATAGTCTAGAGGAACCTGTCCCTACCATGACATTATCGTGTCAGGCATACACGTGGTGTAGCAAGCAAAAGGTTAAACAAGTTTAACTATTCAAATCAGTCAGGAACGGATACCTCCCCCTAGTTCATCCCCGCCCCACGGTACTCTCGTTAATGGGATCTGGTCTGCATTCTCTCTTAGGGTTCACAACACGCATTATGATTGGCTAAGATATTCATTTTTGGAAAAATGTTCTGTGGGGGAATATTTTGAGGAGTTCCTTAGTGTGCTGAATACTTTCAGCGCTTTGATTCCTTTTATTATATTCGGATATACTCTATGGTATTCGCGTTGTAGTGTATTTCCGGTATTAGTCAGCGTGGCTGTGTTTTGGCTTGCAATTGATTTTAGTCGCCATCCGCCTGAAATGACGATGTAAGTTTGTGTTGTTATTGTTTTTATGATTGCACAGTATAAGTCACTTTATCGAGAAGTATCGGTAGTTTGACCTGTGACTTGATCTTACTGTTTTATTCATGGAAATCTGCGTTCCGTAAATGTTGCACCTTGTGTGTGAAGGTCAGGGTCATTTCAACGGAATTGTTTTGTCACGTGATGTTTTTGTTTTTATTTAGCAGCTGATTTCACAGGTCAATATGAATAACGTTCTTTATGGGATTTACTTATTGATACGCTTTACTGTATGTGGCGAATTCAGGATTGATTTAGATAATCATAGTCATTATGGATGTTGTTTGTAACACTAGGAAATACATTGTTCAAACGTGCATGCAGTATTGATTGTGATTTTTTGGTAATCCGAGATTATTTGAGTTCTTGGAGCAAAATTGGAAAGGGCTATATTTTGGAGGTTCAGTTAATACTATTTAACAATTATAATTAATGGTAGCAATTAAGTACATGTAATTGTTATAGGTTGAAGAGGAATTAATGCTTGGTGAGAAAGGCTGAGTGGATGATTTATGAGACTCAAATGGATATTGTGACTTGTTTTATAGCAATGTTTTTTCTTTTTTTCTTTGTAGTTTTTCACCGCGTGTATCTGAATTAAAGTTTTGAGAACTTACCCTGCGGTTTAGCTATCTGTAACCCAAAGACAGAATACTTAGTGAGAAGACCCGTTACATATGGTTTAGTCAACTGGCCGACGTGATATAACCGACACTTTATCCCCTACCAGGCCACCTATATACTAACCTGATTTTCTTTCACCAGTCTACTAAATAATAGTTTTTCCCGTTTGATGTTCCCAGAAATTTGGTTGGGGAAAAAAAGGACACTTGACCTTACCAATTAAACTTACCGAGCCCTGGTGGCTCAATCAATAGCAACGATGGCTGTCAGTCCAAATGTTTTGAATTCACATCCAAGCTCGGCCTAAATTCTTACCGACGTTTGAGTCAATACGGCAAACGTCATTCGTCTCCTATCAATGGGATAATTGTCTCGCCAAGCAGCTGGTGTGATAAAGCCAGAACACACATGGGTAAGTGAACTGGCCGCCGTAATATGACTGACAAATTGTTGAAAAGGGCGTTTAAACCCAATCAATCAATCACCAATGTGCTAAGTGGTTGATGTAACTTTGCTCTCTTTCACCAGTACATAACGCCATATGTTTCGACGGAACTGGTCACCTAGCTACTAATTTGGGGGTAACCTGTACAACATCAGTAAGCATAATATAAAGGTTAGGGAAATAGAAATAGATATGAACAGAACAGAACAGATCATATTTATTTGACTTATACAAAATACATGCATCTCGTCATACTAAACATATTTATACATAAATTAACGCAAATCAATGATATGTAGAAAGACATTAGGATAGAATAACAATAACAGAAAGGAAAGAAATACAGGTTGCGTCATTTACAAAGCCTCATGTTGCAGACGGATGTCACTAAATAAACGATACTTGCAATACACGGATGTATCATGATACAGCACGCGATATTAACAAAACAAAAATGTGTGTTGAGTCTTTGCTGTACGGAGAAGGAACAAGTATCCCAACTCTCCAGATGAAGCTCATGCTGGAGCTCAATAGTTTTCAGGTCTACTAAACAGACTGATGCACGTCCGATCACTATTTTTTGTATTCAAATCACGTGTAGTCGTATGATATACTGTAAAGGTCAAAGTATGCAAAATGCATCCGCGACAAGACTGATCTACAGCCAGTTTTCCCATAAAAACCTTTGTTTGCGTACATTCACCAGAAGGCATTAAATATGTGACATTGAGTTTAAATTATTTTTTCAACTTTTTAAAGATGCACTTGAACTGTTTGATTTGATTATTTCAATATTGTTTGCAAGTGAGAAAAAAGTATATAGAAAACCAGTTTTTGCCCAACCCGATTGTGTGCACAATGACGGGAACCATCTTTGCAGAGTGACATAAAGAGCTTCCGAGTCCAACAATTGAAAGGTCAATTGTACGTCGTTTGCACAGACGGAAGCATTGTGAGTTCATTTTACGGGTTCGGATGCAGTCAAGTTGCTTGAAAAAACATAAAAATGGAGGCATGCAGTGGCCCTGAGGCTAAATTGGGACATTTAGACGTTAGGAACTTGTTTTAGACATCATAAAAAAAATGATGTCTTCATGCTATTTAAACTTTTCTTTGAATATGTTATTG
>JASEVX010000014.1:37334523-37347023 GCA_031761405.1 Serripes groenlandicus
GCGGTATTCGAATCCGTGATTTTTGTAACGAGAAGCCGTCGCACTTCCACTGTATCACTCTCTTTTATAGAATTAATGACAAGGAAAACTGGTTTCCCAAACCAATTAACCACAAATCCGACAAGACTCAACAACTCATGTCAGCACATGGAAAGAATAGGACGACTGAATATTTACTAGATCCGCTTCAAAAATTGGAGAAACTATTTAAAAGTCAACTTGATGTAAAGAAAACAAAGATAGCTATACTAGGTAATACATCATTCAGAATGTACAGTATTCTTTGTTTAACGAATATTCAGAAAACCAACCTTATGACTTATTCGAATTCGAACATTGTAGATTCTTAATCGGCCAGAGGATCGTATCCGTGGCCCTGCAAGATTTAACGATTACCCAGTCTAGTGTGGATCAGCACTTTTTGCCAATATGTTAAAAAATGTTTCAAGAAACTTCTGATAAGGGTTATATTTGTTTAAAGTTGGAATACTTACCCTAATGTTGGTTTTAGACCATCACTCAAATTAATTACAAGTAATTCAAAAACCATTGGTATAGGTCTTGGTTTAAAATTGAAGACTCGAATCCTTAGACAAATAACATAATGGATGGTTTTGGTATGACAATGATAAAAGTGCATTTAGATCAATACAATAATGCTTGTTTTTGGTAAGTAAGTTATAGAATTGCATTTATATAAACATAATATTGCAATGTTTTGACATGAAAATGATAGAAGCGAACCTTAAGATGGTCAATCTATTTATGCATGATTTTGCTATGAGAATGATATAAGCGAACAAAAGTTTAAATAAAGATCATTTTGGCGTGATATAATAGTAGGGTTATATGCAAATATACTTTAAACAGGCCAGAAGACAATATTCTCGCTGGGTGATATTGTTAAACTTCGTATAACTCTGCACAAGAAAGATGGTTCGCCGCGTCTGACCGGGGGCGATAAGCTGAGGGTTCGACTCTTTGAAGCGAGACTAAAAGCATCGGCGAGTGGCCTCGTGGTAGACCATGGTAATGGATCGCATACAGCTGTGGTAAAATGTCTTTGGACAGGATCTCCAACAATACGTGTATACCTGAGTTCAATAGCTGAATTTGTGGAATCTTTACAGGTGTATACAGCCAGTGTAAGTTCTTAAGACTCTTAACTTCTACCCCTTAGTAAACATGTACATCATAGTTCTATGACCGATATTGATGATTAACTTTAACGATTGTACAAAGCCAATGTTAGTTCTCAACACTCCTAACTATTGCACCATACTTAACATGTATACACTTGTAATATGAGAGAGTGTGTTGAGATCAAGAGTCAATGCAACTTATCGACATCGAGCTTGATTAACATAAGCTTAAAGCTTGTTTCGCAATCGATGTAATATAAATAAGTTTACAAGTAAAATGTAGCTTATTAAGCGTCAAAAGCACAACATATTGTAATTGTATCGTGGATGATTTGAACAAGGCGTTCGTGGTTCGATCCCTGCTCGCGGCGCCCAAATTCGAGTGTCCTTGGGTAAGGCAAATTTCCAAGGCTAGTACTGGTTTGATTACCGAGTGATCATGTATAAGTTAACTGTTGACGTGATATAACTGAAATAATGCTGTAAACGGCGCAAACCAACGTTATATTTGCTTGAACACTAAACGTTCAATAACTCGAAAGCGAAAGGGACCATATATCGAGTAAACCCTCAATTTATGCAGACTTGAATAATGTTTGTAATTGATTTCAACTTATAAGATTATTTTTATGAAAACAAGAAATAATTCATATCAAGAAATCAAGAAATCAGCAAAGCAGAATAACTGCTTTTCACTGATTTGCTTAGATAAATCCGTTTCAGAAATTTATTCGAATTAAACGAGTTATCACATGCTCGAGTTATTTGTATATACAGAACATACCTTATTACCAATACATAGATCTGTGATGGTTCTTTAAGTCACGCCGATCGTCATGCATCACAAACGAACCAACAATGTATCGTTAATAACTACCCAGTTCTCATCCCTCACATGGATTTTGTTTGTAATGCAGAAACCGTGTTCGGCTTTCCAGTATATATATACATAACATATCGATTTTGTTATTGGCTAAAGAAACTGCATCTTATTTGCATATCGGATCTATGAATTACGACACAACAGTTGGGGAGTGTCATATATACGATCGCTGAACATTCACGCCATTTCTCGTAACTGACAATACATTTCGATAAATGGATCTAAACCTGTGTTAATGACTCTTTCATGATGCGAATGTGTATCAAAATGTAGGTTGTGGCGTAATATATGCCGTCATTTAAATCATCCGCAATCTGTGTAATATCGAAACAATTAACGAATTATTACTGTAGCTGACAATTATTTTGGTATAAAATACGAGATCGAACAAAAATAATGTAATGTTTCGTAGCTGACAATATATATTGCTAACTAAACGAATGTATCTGTGCCATTGACTCTCTGCCAATGTTTATCGAAACGCAGGTGGACCATGGTGACGTTATATATGACGTCCTTACATACCATCCGGGATGATAATCGTCTATGGGAGTGATGATGTCTATCATCCAACTGTATACACATAAGTGACCGCTTTGGTGGTGTAGTGGTAGAGCGTACGCCTCGGGTGTGATAGGTTGTTGATTTGATTCCCGGCCGGGACATACCAAAAAACTTAAGTAGTAATGGCTACCCTCCTTGTCGCTTAGGGTCGCGGGGTTAGCGTTACGACTGACTACCTGGTGTCAGGATAAATGGACAGTAGCACTGGTAACTTACCCAGACAAAAAGGCTGTGGTATAACTGAAAACATGTTGGAAGCGGCGTAAAGCACCAAACAATCACATCAATAGATTCATACATTGCTGTAATATGTGTAATATGTGTAATACTATAACAATAAACCAATTATACAATCCAGATCCCCGCTGTTCGAATAACAATCGCTGTTTACAAGAATGGCGAGACAGGCGCATGCCATCCATTAAGAAAATGGCTGACGGAGTCACGTGGTATCTGTAACATGACGTCACGAAATGGAGGGATGCCCTGGTACTGCGAGCGCCCGAAGTCCGGGAGACAAACGTGTGATGCTTTCCAGCACTATACTTATAGACCCTCGGCCTTACTTCAACATGTGTCTAATCATAGGTTGGTGTCCTTTGATTACAAACTTTGGAGAGTCCAAAAGTTGTTATAATGGATTTGACACAATACATATGTCTTTAAAGCATCAAACGCATGTATACAGTTCAATAACGCATCTTATATGTGATTTGATAATAACGCTTTTCTGATATGGGATTAAATAATCACATTCACATTTTACCCATCCCACATATGTTTACACCAGAACTAAACAAATGAAGAAATCATGACTCATGATATCATCATGATATCACAACTGATGTCTTCTTAAAGTGGCATTTCTATATAGGGAAGAAATTCTTGTTAAACAAATTCAAATCGATTTTTTCTAACAATAAGAAGCTGAATGGGTTTTGGATTAACCATAAACATGTTACACAAGAGCTCATACTCACGAATTACACTTTTCTCCAAGATTTCAGGATTTTAAAAACGGAGCCGTTCATGTACACATTCTTTTCAGAAATGTATCGCATAATGTCGGATAGAATCGTAATTACACCTTTATTATACCTATTTAAAGGTTGGGTTTCATATACAAACCGTGGTGAGATAAATTGTATACACAACTGTTATAAACACACACTCAGTTCAATGACGCATATATACAATGCATACACACTAAGTATGTTTATCTAGTGTTTTTAAAAGTAATATAAATGCTGATGCTGATGATTTGGTAAGTCTCAGAAAACTATCATTATCTTATGTCCATAGTTTTCTGTTACATAATTTAAATCATCTTAAGTTACACAGTAAGTAAATATTAATTGTTTGGTGTTAAACGGCTCTTTCAACATACTATATCACGGAGTTTCCTGTGTAAGTTACCAGTCCTACTCGTCAATTTATCCAGACATCAGCCATTCAGTCGTAATACTAACCCTGCAACCTTCAACACAATGGAAGGCAGCCATTATTACCATTTTTAATGTGGTATGACCCGGTCTGGAATCAAACCTGTGACCTCCTGTACCCGAGGTGTCACAACGACAATACGATCGAGGCGGTCGAGTAAATGTTTATCTTGTGCTAAACTAAGTATGTTGTTTATTAGATTATGTCACAAGAAAATAACATTTTCTTGGAATAATAGTGAAGATCCTGATCAGTATGTATGTATGTACGCAGTATGATCAGGGTGAAATAAGAGAATATTATTTTTCTGTGACATACCTGAAATCATCTATATCCCATAACCATTATAATTATGTCTCCCCCTGTATACAGGGGAGATATATTGTTTTTGTCCTTGATGTCTGTCTGTCTGTATGTCCGTCTGTCTGTCTGTCCGTCTGTCTGTCCGAAATCGTGTCCGCTCCATATCTCCAAGACGGCTTGAAGGATTTTCATGAAACTTGGGTCACATGTTCACCTCATCAAGGATATGTGAAGAACCCATATCTCGACCATCCCGGTTCAAGGTCAAGGTCACGCTTGAAGGTCAAAGGTTTGAGGCTTTATTTCGTGTCCGCTCCATATCTCCAAGACTGCTTGAAGGATTTTCATGGAACTTGGGTCATACGTTCACCTCATCAAGGCAATGTGCAGAACCAATGTCTCGACCATCCAGGGTTAAGGTCAAGTTCACACTTGAAGGTCAAAGGTGTGATGCTTTATTTCGTGTCCGCTCCATATCTCCAAGACGGCTTGAAGGATTTTCTTGAAACTTGGGTCAGATGTTCACCTCATCAAGGCGATGTGCAGAATCCATCTATATCTCCAAGACGGCTTGAAGGATTGTCATGAAACTTGGGTCACATGTTCACCCAATCAATGCAATTTGCAGAACCCATGTCTCGACCATCCCGGATCAAGGTCAAGGTCACACTTATAGGTCAAATGTTTGAGGCTTTATATTGTGTCCGCTCCATATCTCCAAGACGAGACGGCTTGAAGGATTTTCATGACACTTGGGTCAGATGTTCACCTCACCAAGGCGATGTGCAGAACCCATGTCTCAACCATCCCGAGCCAAGGTCAAGGTCACACTTTAAGCTTGGGTCAGATGTTCATCTCATCAAGGCGATGTGCAGAGCCTATGTCTCGACCATACCGGTTCAAGGTCAAGTTCACGCTTGAAGGTGAAAGGTTTGAGTTTTTTTTTGTGTATCCGCTCCATATCTCCAAGACGGCTTGAAGGATTTTCATGAAACTTGGGTCACATGTTCACCTCATCAAGGCAATGTGCAGAACCCATTGTCTGCTTTTTAGGTTTGAATGTTTTGAGATATTTTGACAGATATCTGTTTTTTTTGCAAAAACAATTCTAGTTGTATAATGCTTTAACACTAGATAAACATACTTAGTTGTGGTTCATGTCACCTGAAGAAATTTGAGAAATTTGAGAAAATCCGATTCGTTCCCGTTATGTTTAGCAATTCCTTAATCGTTACCTACCGAACCGGGAAATACTATTTCATTTAAATAACTAAAATATGAAAGCTTTCACATACTACAGTCTTATTAGAGTCGAACATCTCCTCATACAGGTTTATAAGGGAAAACAATTGTTATTTTACTTATTTCTTTCACGTATTTCTATTAAAATGTAACTTTCACATGAAATAATAAGTTATTTATATTATACAAGTTAATGCTATGATTGTGTAAGGGATTCATTATCACAAACCAATATATAAATGTAAAACGGCTGCCACATTTTAAAGAATATTTACTGAACTTATCTCTAGGTTTGAAAACTCCAATCAATCAATCAATCAATCAATCACTGAATTAATTAATTAATCCTAATCAAGCAATCAATGAATTTACTGATCCGGTATTATAACGGAAAATATTTTTGTATTTACAGTCAAGAACCACTGGACCCTGTTCTAATTACAGTAAAAGGTAAGCATTTTTAAATAGTTGGCTTCACCAATAAATTAACCTCCTGTATACATAAGACCTTAGATAACATTTCCATATGCCTATATACACGACTTTATTGTAATAAATAATCGTTCCTCTTTCTTATCGACGGGTTTTGTAGCTCAGTCGATAGCGACGCGGACTGTCAATCCAGCCATTGTGAGATCAAACACAAGCTCGGCCGATATTTATTCCGACGTTTAACAAAAGGCAATGTGACTGAAATGCCGTTGAAAAGGGGCGTTAAATACAATACAGACGAATAATCTCCTCATTTCTTTCACAGATAAGACGGAGTAAAACCATCGAAACTCCCATGCAGCCGCTATAACAGAACTAAACTATGGGCTTTACCGTCCTCTATTGGTTATTTCTACAAGAACAAATGGAAATTGTTACACTGCACAGCGCCACCTAGCGGCCAGATTGCAGGTTGTTTACGACACAAACATTTCGTCATGTATGGAGACTCCACTGTCAGGCAGTGGTTTGCAGAGATCAATCGTAGATTAAAATGTACCTTTGTAACTGAAAAATGGACAAAACCAAAATGGAAACTTAACTCTAGAATCTATTGTCGTCAAAACAACATGACGGTCGACCTTATATTCCATGCACTGCCGGGTATTCTTGACAAGAAAAAGGTCGTGTATAAGTCTGTCTCCAGACATATGTTAAACTTCTATAAACGCACAGACACTATATTTCTAATATCTGTGCATACGCATTTCATTGCATACCAGCCTAGTCTGTACCGGGCAAGGATACAGCACATTGCCAGGAGTGTCGGCAAAATAGTGAAAGGGAACCCTAATTCGAAAATTCTTATTAAAGGTGGCCATACCTCCTGGTCTATGTTGAATTATAAGAGTGATATATTCAGACGTATTGTAACGCAAGCGTTTGTTGGAGTGCATGATAGGGTGATATATTTAGACAACGAGGATATCACGATGTCGAAATTAGTTAAAGACGTGCATCCTTCGGCGGATATCGTATCGGTTATGGTGAATAATATGCTTGGATATATGTGTAATTAAATAATTTAGTACGTCAATTGATTATAATTGTGACATGTGTTACATAAACAATTGTTAATATATATATGTATATATTCATTATTTAACCAATCTTATTTGATAATTTACACCCGGACCCATGAGCCTATAAGTCACAAAAGATTTGTAAGGCACTAAGGTTTGAGGCTTGATTGATTGGTGTTTAACGCCGCTTCCAACAATTTTTCAGTTATATCACGGCGTTTCCTGGGTATTTTACCAGTACTACTGGTCTATTTTTTTCTGACACCAGGCAGTCAGTCGTAAGGCTAAACCCGCAACTCTGAGCGCCAAGGAGGGCAGCCTTTACTACCGTTTGTATAAAGTATTTGGTATATGACCCAACCGGGGATCGAACCCGCGACCTCCCGCACATGAGGAGGACGCTCTACCACTACACCACCGGGCGGTTTTTTAGGCTTGAGTCCGCACAGATTTGCGCTTTCGCCGTCACATTAAAGATTAACCAAACTTGATGTTTATGCATGTTTTTGGTAATAACATAATCAAAGGATAGTTTAAATAACTTGGAAGACATCATTTTTTATGATGTCTAACAAACAAATTAGGCCAATTTCTAACGGAAGAATGACCCCGTGAGCCACGGGAAGGCTACAGGCAACCAGTTCATAATATGTCACTCCACGAAGTTGGTTCCCGTCATTTCGCACACAATCCGGCTGGGCTATTGTTTTCAATAAGCTATATTATCACTTCGAGACATGTTATAATAGTAAAGATGATCAAATCAAACAGTTCCAGTAACGTATGTATTAATGAGTGCAACTAAATTAAGAGTCCATATCTTTGTATTTACCTGATGCATTGGAACTTTCTACAACCCTACTAAACTATCACACCTATGTAGAGTATCAAGTTAGATAACTCTATACTGCTATTTATGCAAGTTATGGCCCTGTTTTACTTAGAAATTCTGGTTAAAGTTTTGCGTGCAACTAAATTAAGAGTCCATATCTCAGTACTTACTTGATGCATTGCATTGAAACTTTATAAAACCTTACCAAAGCATCACACCTATGTAGAGTATTAGGTAAGATAACTCTATCCTGCATTTTATGCAAGTTATGGCCCTTTTTTACTTGGATATTATGGTTAAAGTTTTGCGTGCAACTAAATTAAGAGTCCATATCTCAGTATTTACTAGATGCATTGCATTGAAACTTTATACAACCCTACCCAACAGTCACACTTATGTAGATTATCAATTATAATAACTCTATCCTTCATTTTATGCAAGTAATGGCCCTTTTTTAGCTTACCTATGCACGAAGTGCAAGGTGAGCTATTGTGATCACATTTTGTCCGGCGTCCGTCCGTCGTCCGTCGTGCGTCGTGCGTCGTCAAGATTTGAGTTTGTTAACACTCTACAGGCTATATTTTGCATCCAATCTTCATGAAAGTTTATCAGAACCTTCATCTCCATCAAATCCTGGACAAGTTCGAAACTGGGCCATATGAGGTCCAAAACTAGGTCACTAGGTCAAATTGAAGGGAAATCTTGTTAACACTCTGGAGGGCATGTTGAAACTTTATCAGAATGTTTATCTTGATGATATGTAGGGCAAGTTCGAACATGGGTCATGTCGGGTCAAAAAGTACTTCAGCAGTTTGAAATTTTGTCAGAATGTTTGTCTTAAAAATATCTAGATCAAGTTTGAATATGGGTCATATTGGGTCAGAAACTAGGTCAATAGGCCAAATTAAGGGAAATCTTGTTAACACTGTAGAAGCCACATTGTCAACTTAAACATGAAACTTTATCAGAATGTTTGTCTTGATGATATGTAGGTCAAGTTCGAACATGGGTTATGACAGGTCAAAAAATAGGTCACTATGTCAAATTGACGGAAAATCTTGTTAACACCCTAGAGGCCGCAAGTTTTGCGGTCATATTGGGTCAGATACTAGGTCACTATGCCAAATTGAGGGGAAATCTTGTTAACTTTGTAGAAGCCGTATGTTTTGGTTCAGCGGCTTGAAAATTAGTCAGAATGATGAGCTGAATGATGTCTAGACCAATTTTTAATATGGGTCATGCCGGGTTAAAAACTAGGTCACTAGGCCAAATTGAAGGGTAATCTTGTTAACACTATGGATACTGCATTTTTAACATGGTCACTAGGCAAAATTGAATGAAAATCTTGATAACTCTGTAAAAGACGCATTTTTGCTACAGCAGCTTGACATTTAATGAGATAGTTCGAATATGGGTCATGTAGGGTCAAAAACTATGTCACTAAGCCAAATTGAAGGAAAATCTTGTTAACACTTTGGATGCCGCATTTTTTGCTTCAGCAGCTTGAAATTTGGTCAGAATGTTTGTCTGTTATATCTAGGTCAAGTTCGAATATGGGTCATATTGGGTCAGAAACAAGGTCAATAAAGGAAAACATTGTTCAAACTCTGGAGGCCGCATTTTTACTTTGACAGAATATTGTCTTGATGATATCTAGTCCATGTTGCAATATGGGTCATATCAGGTAAAACAATATAGATCACTAGGCCAAATGAAGGAAAATCTTGTTAACACTGTGGAGGTTGCATTCAGAATAATTGTCTTGATGTGTTTTGCATTGCAGTACATTGTATAATTAAGGTGAGCGATCGAGGGCCATCATGGCCTTCTTGTTTACTTAGACATTCTTGTTAAAGTTTTGCATACAACTACATTAAGAGACAGTCTCTTAGTAGCTACGTGATGCATTGCATTGAAACTTTATGCAATCCTTCCCAACCACCACACCTATGTAAACAATCAAGTATGATCACTCTATCCAGTATATTTTGCAATTTATGGCCCTAGTTTTAACTAGAAATTTGGTTAAAGTTTTGCATGCAACTACATTAAGAGTCGATATCCTAGTATTTACTTCATACATTGCTTTGAAACTTTATGCAACCCTATCCAACTATCACACATATGTTGATTTTCAAGTTAAATAACTCTATCCTGCATTTTATTCAAGTTACGGGCCTTTTTGGACTTATAAATTCTGGTTTAAGTTTTGCATGCAACTACATAAAGAGACCATCTCTTAGTAACTACTTGATGCATTGCATTGAAACCTTATGCTGCCCTTCCCAATCATCCCACCTATGTAAACAATCGATTACGATAACTCTATCCAGCATTTTATGCAAGCTATGGCCCTTTTTGGACTTATAAATTCTGGATTGAGATTTGCATTAACAACTTGAAGCATTGTATTGAAACTTTATACAACCTTTCCCAAGTTCACAACTATAAACAAAACCAATTAAGATAACTCTATCCTGCATATGGTGCAAATTGTTGCCGTTTTTTTACTTAGAAATTATGGTTAAAGGTTTGCGTGCAACTACATTAAGAGTCCATATCTTATTAACTACTTGATGCATTCCATTGCCTTCCTAACCATCACACCTATTCAAATAATCAAGTTAAATAACTCTATCCTGCATATAATGCAAAGTATCACCCTTTAAGAAATTGTGGTTAATGTTTTGCATGCCACTACATCAGAGTCCTTTATCTCAGTAACTTAAATAAGCGGTGGAATAGTCGAGCGCGCTGTCCTCCGACAGCTCTTGTTAATGTATTTGGTATGACCCGGCCTGGTATTGAACGTGAGACCTCCTGCACCCGAGGCGGACGCTCTACCACTACGCCACCTTGGCGGTAAATTGTAAACGACATTGCACCGACTGATATACTTTACTGTTTTACATCACATTAACATAAAATAACAGTATGTTTGTTTACATTTTAATATAATCTAACATCTAAAGTCATTTAAATAGTAAAAACAATACTTTTCATAGATGCTTTGTGCATTTAAATAGATTCGTATACTGTACATATATGTGTTGTTTATTTTAATAGATTCGTGTACTTTACATTGATGTGTTGTGCATTTAAATATATTCGTGTACTTTACATAGATGTGTTGTGTATTTAAATATATTCGTGTACTTTACATAGATGTGTTGTGTATTTAAATAGAGCTAAAGCCGTTTAGATTTAGACAATTGTACTTAATTGTTTATTTTAATTGACAAGCTAGTGATATGTCGTTTTACTATGATGTTTTCAACTCTATTCATCCATTTCACTTTCATTTAGAATTTTTTTGAAATTGGATAATTTAATTCTGGATTAAATTGGATAAATTAAGGAATGGAGAGCTTTTTTTTTCGTTTTCATGGGGGTATGAACAAAAAAAACCTGATCACTCTCTATGAAATCGCGAAGCGGTTTCATAGAATGTGTGATCAGGTTTTTTTTTGTTCATACCCCCATTAAAACGAGAAAAATGCTCCATTCCTTATATTTTAGCATTAATATGGCTATTTCAGTGAGTAATAAAACATAATAGTATTTTACAACTTTATTTTCCATAATACAGCATGTCGCCAATGTTAATTTTTATTATTCATGAGGTTATGAACAAAATATTTCAGCCAATCACAGACAAGCAAAAGTGATGAACACAAAAAAACACCTAAAATATAAAGGAATGTTGGAAAAATTATTTCTATTGTTTCATAACCAACTATTTCACAAAACCTTTCTTTTGTAGTTTGCCAAAAGAAAAACAAATTATGTAACTTTTGCATGTTTTGTGGACGGTTTTCAATCGCTTTCATATAATAAAATGACAAACAATAATTCAATTAAACCTTTCCCACATACAGAAGGTTTCTGGCGCTTCTACAGCTGACTGCATTGAAAACATTGCCGCAATATTATAAACTGCACACCATGAGCAAATTCGCCTTTTGGTTTAATGTTTGAACTCTGTTCAATCATTGAACTTTTATTTTGTTAGGTTTATCAAAAGTTTTAACCCGGCTCAGACTCATCTGCTGTAAATTTGTTATATGTAGAAATGGGTTAAGCCAAATGATACTTGATCAATCTTTGTCAAAATCAAAATTGTTTCAGAGTACCTTGGCTTAATAAGCAGAACTGTGTTTTATAGTATCATATTTCTCTGCAATAGTAATTGTTTTCTATTATGCATTGACACTTAGTATTTTGTTTCCATAGTTACCTACAATTACAAATATTCTTGGATATTATAGTGAAATATGTACATAAAATTACCAAGTGTCTGATCCCAAAATCAGTTGGTAAAATCGTCGTTGGGAGACCCTCTACAAAAGTCATACTCATTGGTTGATCGGTTGATAAACATGGCTCAAAGGCGGCATCAAAACAGGTTCAAAAGGGGGGGGGGGGGCTTTTTGTTTTATTTATATGTTAAAAGTAATAACATAGAAAATAATTTAATTTCTATTAAATCAGTTAAGCGATTTAGGATTTAGGATAATCATGGTTCACTTGAATGTGTATATAGTGAACACTTTTAAATATGCTTTTAAAAAAAATAA
>JASEVX010000014.1:37352023-37355115 GCA_031761405.1 Serripes groenlandicus
AGAGTCCAAAGCTATAAGTAGGCATACACTAACGAAACGTGTTTTACTTAATTGATATACGTGTATAGTCAACTGGAGTTAGTTGTATATGTACTTGTAAAAATGTTTTAACTTACATTCATTTATATTCACCTGTCCTCGTTAGCATAAGGCAGTATATTAGTTAAGTAAAGTTTGCATAGTATTTAACCCCGTTTTCAATAATTATACCCCCGACAAACGAATTATTCAATTATGCCCCTTTTTCGACATAGCATGCGGCGCTCCTGTTAAACATCGGCTGGTCTATTGATTGGACGTTTCAGTCCGTCAGATTGATTGATTGATTGATTGATTGGGGTTTAACGTTTTCAACAATTTCTCAGTTATATCACGGCGGCCAGTTCACCTACTCATGCATTTCCTGGCTTTATTTCTCAAACTGTAAATTTACCAGTTGATATAAGAATTGAAATGCTGTCTACATTAACAGTGATAAGTTAAATACAGTTCAGTTAATCCGATTACACTGTTTTTGTAAGAACCAGAGGTTTCATTTCATTTAAGTTTTCTGGATGTTCACATTGCATCCGTGATAAAACATGTTGTCGGCTAGGCAAACTACACCGATATCGTGTTTTACCGCGATATTCATGAAATGTGAAACTGCAACAGCGAAAAAGAACGAAATTGATTTTCTCAAACTGTAAATTTACCAGTTGATATAAGAGTTAAAATGCTGTCTACATTTACAGTGATAAGTTAAATACAGTTCAGTTAATCCGATCACAATTTGTTTGTAAGAACCAGAAAATTTCATTCCATTTAAGTTTTCTGGATGTTCACATCGCATCCGTGATAAAACATTTTGTCGGCTAGGCAAAATACACCGATATAATGTTTACCGCGATATTCATGAAATGTGAAACTGCAACAGCGAAAAAGAACGAAAATTATCTTGAAAACAGATATTTCTGTGGTTTAAATCTTTTCATGTCTGCATTTTGTGATGACAATTGTACTCAAAGTTAACTTTGAATCCAGTATGTACTGAACATGAAAGTCAGATTATTAAAAGCAAAGCAAATGAAAAATGTATGTGAAATTACGATAAAAATGAAAATCTATAAATAGACTATAGATGAATGGTACTGTCTTTTATTTTAGCTCTTAACTTGATTCGGGAAGCAGAGTCGCTGCTCGGCCGCTTACGACATTTACAAACTAGACCAAATTGAGATCGGTTTAAAACGCATGGGTGAATACGGATTAAATCTAAAACGTGGACTAAATATTAAGATTTATATTTAGTCAAAAATCTAAATTGAAAAGTTTAGTAAATACGGGACGTGGCTTCTTCGTCTAATTACTACGTAATATATCATAGGATGTAATTTTAAGGAACCAAACTACATTTACGAATTCAATAGAAGGGTTCTCTATTTTACTGTCTAGACTAGATACAGTATGAATTTCGCTTAGATAAAAATGTACATACATTCAATTAATATACTGGCCTTTATCTTTTGTTTTTTATTTGTAAAACTCACACATGTATATAGAGTATAAAAGGGATGTTTTAAAAATCATTACCTTAAATTAATGTACTTAGTAAGGACAAAGAGAAATCAAGATATGTGGTCACGCTGGCAGGTCTAAATATTCCCTTGTCCGAAATTTCTAAGCATCCCTACAGGAAGCCGCCTCCTGACGGCTTCCAATGACCATCAGAAGAAATGCAGTCTTCATTGCAAACAAAAATAATTATTTAGTTAACTGGGAGTAAAACGCAAATAAATAGCTTAAACAAATTAATATTTAATATATATATTCCTACAACATTGTCAATCTCATTAAAATCATCTCCTATCAATGCTACGCATAGGATCTGAGGACAACCGATAGAGGGTCAAGTTCAGACGACCTTTCTGCCAGCCAATCAGAACCATGCTTTCACGTTTTTGAAAGTGAAAGTAAAAGTCTATATTTACCAAAAAAATCTATATTTAGCATGGGATCCCAATTTTCGCATAGTGATTTACACGTGTGTATAGTTCTTATGACGACCACATCATGGCTACAAATGCGGAAATGAGGCAAAACACCGATACAGTCCTTCCCAGACCATACAGCATCGATAAGTGTTCTTTGCTCTGGTTTTAAATGGTCTATTTTAAATTTGCTCAACTTTGTCAATTTTGAAGGTTAAACTAAATGTTTGTTGAAACGAGTCCTCTGATTAGTTCAAATAAAAATAGCTTGGTGGATCTAAAAATAGCGATATTGGAAATCCGATAAAACAAGAAGATGAATTCGAATGAATCGCCATCAGATCTTACATTTTGTCAGATCGTGTACTTTAGTTAGATTAATAACATTGTATAATATGAAAACTATATATGATTATGCCTGAATGTATGAATATATCGTATTATGTGTCGGTGGCCTTTGTCTAATAGCGATACAGTGGACTCTCGAACCCATACATTCGCTTCGAGTTATCGACGTGCTCGAATCATATCTATATGTATGCTCAATTGTCATTTTTGAAATAATCCGTTTATACATAATTGTTTATTACGAAATGAAAGCTATTGATAACATTTTACCAGAAAGCAGTGTAATTGCAGTTCTTATTGATCGAACAAGCAATCTGAACTACTTCTTCTCAAACTACAGATCTTTTCCAGGAAACGTTTTGAGTTAAAATATATATTTTAGAGTTCCCATTATCGACTTATCGCGAGTTCACTGTATTTGTAACGTACAAACTGAAGTCGATCTTTGCAACGAGCAGCAAGGATACAGCTCAGCCTTTACGTTTGCGTGTCCGTGTGTCGTGGTTCTCAACCGATCTTCCTGTTGTAGAATATATAGGGAATTTTATGTTGCAGTAGCAATACAGGTTTTAGTATTGTTCTACGAGGGGCGTGGACAATTAATATCACGCGAGACCGAAGGTCGAGAGAGTTGTCAAATTGTCCACGCCACAACATATGTCTGTGACGTACAATAAGCGTATTTGGTACCGTATTTTACACGTATTCAATACGGAATTCTAATCTGTCGTGTTTGATTTGCGCATCACAAGCAGCATGTAATTGCGCCGGAAT
>JASEVX010000014.1:37355315-37412815 GCA_031761405.1 Serripes groenlandicus
CTTAATTGCTCCATCTTCAAGCGAGGTTTTTTTTAGTAATCGTGTGTCATGCTTTGTGAGTCCATTGTGTTCCTTTTAACGGATACTTCTTCACTTAAATCTACCGAGGAGACATTTGTGATTGAAGCCGGTGACGGTGAACTACATCGGACTTTCGATTAAATCGGGGGTCGTCTCAATTATGAACACAAAGTTACAGAGGCGTACCTTTTATTTGCTAACCAACCTGATTAAACCTCACCTTTATAATATTAAACCGATTTCCTTCTTCCGGCACACAAGACCTGCGCAAATGGTTACTACTCGGGGTAACACTTCCCATTGATCTCTCCATATTGTTCCTACATACCTGTAGCACTTTATTTCTGCTATTGCGTGTTCAACACAAACACGATACTGTTGTATATATCTGTTTAATTTCCGACACTTTCTCTTCCGTCGGTAATCCATTAGCCGCAGGCTGGGCCTCGGAATATGGAGTTACAATTGGGTGTCTATTGAGATATATGTTGTCACTAAGTAACACACAATCGTCTGGGAATGGTATGTCATGTCCTATGTGGCGCATTAATGCGAACTGTTGTGCATCATTCAAATGTCCAATAAAACCACTTTCAATAAATCTGATTTTGCCAGTATTTTCAACTACCACTTGTGAATGCATCGAATGATACTTTCTGTGACCGGAGTAATATTGTTGTTGTTGTTCATTGCTTGGTCTGTAAATATCATGAGAGGTACCGTCTATGGCTCCGACAGCGGCAGGTATTTTCACCCAACTGTAACTCATACTTTGCTATTGCTCAACAGATGGCCAAATAATAATTTTTATTTTTAAATAGAATATTGGAATAAGAGTTCTAATTTCCTCTTTAACTGTTGATACAGTTGTTAAATAATGCTGAAAGCATGTGATATGTGCTGTAACATCGAAACCACATCAGAACCAGCAGAATTTTGTTTTTAATCGATAGAGTATGTCAACTACATGTATGTTCAACAAGAATTAAAAATGAACCAAACAGGCGATGTCTGATGTCTAAAACAAGGTCCGGTGGTAAACGCAGATATTCGAGATAACGTGACACACAATAAGGCCAAAATATTGTGTTACACCCGGGGTTGGTTGAAGTAATGCTGGTAAAAAGCACTGAATAACACGCCTTGTTGGACGATCCATTACACCTGTAAGAAATAAATAAAGATCATTACATACGCCCCTGTACGGAACAAAATCGCAAAATAAACACTGCAACTAGCACGGTTTTTCCGTGCAATATTTGTATACATGAACACCTTTAATAGACCAACTTAAACATCTACCTAAAGCGCAACCAAAATAATTTTCGGAAGTAACTTTGTCTAAAGTTACGGATAACAATAACATAGGTAAGTGAATTTAAATAAATAATTTTTTAAAAACAGATATTTTACCTTTCTGTTTTATAAACAAAACTTTCCTTCGGTTTCTCGTATGAGCACGGGTTTATAATGTTTTCGTGTCAGCTAACTGATGTCGTTTACCTCACGGTTCCGTGTTTAGCAGGATAGAACAATAAATTAGTAGGTGTCGGTGTCGAGACATACTACGTGTACGTGGACAATGCAATAGTTTATTATCATATACATTTTAGTACACATAATATAGAAATAAATTCATGATGATATATTTTCCTCAATCATACAAATACTATGTTTTAGGTAAATTGCTTCAAAGGCGCCGAAAATCTGTAAAGATAAATAAAGAAGAAACTTTGCTGATCTTACGAGCCTATATTAATCACCAAACAAGCTGGCCGGAAATTCTTGATGAAGTGAAACAAAATCTAAATATTTTGTCACCAGCCGCCATGGAAGTTTACACCCACTGGCAGTCTCAGACAACTGCGAGATCGAATGTCTGGAAAACTCAATAAGATGACACCAGAGGATATACCTGATGCGGATATAAGGTATGTTACTTCCATAATGAAAGTAAATTATAAGCAATGTATGATAAGTGTCCCACATGCTTACATACATTCAAGGATAACAGGATTTGTTTACTTGTTTTTATCTCCGTTTTAAACAATATGTCAGATATGCTGAGGTAAGTTTTCCTGAATAAATTTCATTCCGCTTCTGTAATCATTTTCGTTTCAGGGATGCAGTAGAAGATATAAAAAACCATGAACGACGGTTAATTCCAAGACCCGATCCGATACCAGAACAACAGCTATTGGAGCAGGTGGAAGCTGGACCAGCAGATCCACCACGACCAGTTGTCAGAGAGGACATTGTTGCAGATCAGTCCTCTGATTCAGCGACGGGGAACAGCTTCGTCAACAACGAGGACATGGTAGACGCAGGCGACAAAGGAAACGCTTTTGGCAGAACTTATATCAAGAATTTCCGGCCAGCTTGTTTGGTGATAAATATAGGCTCGTAAGATCAGCAGAGTTTCTTCTTTATTTATCTTTACAGATTTTCGGCGCCTTTGAAGCAATGTACCTAAAACATAGTATTTGTATAATTGAGGAAAAAATATCATCATGAATTTATTTGTATATTATGTGTACTTAAATGTATTTGATAATAAACAAATATATAAGCGGGTTTCGTGTTTTCGAATCAAACATTATTTATTAAGCCATAAAATGCTGATTGCCGCGCTTACATCCAATTGCTGCATCTTGCAACAACTCTTGTGAATAAAATATTTTACAATGGGTGTACATGTATATCTAAATGTCATCTTGATCGTCTTGCTATTTTGTTATGGTAAGGTTGACATGATACGCCTGATTGAGCTCAACATTTCATGTTCATAGTTCGATAAAGCAAGGATTTTTTTTATTTATAGCTTACATTATCAAAACATGAAAATAAACAACGAGGGACAACCAAACTTGGTTGATTGTTTTGTATTTTACGCCGCCTTCGATAATTTGTCAATTATATCATGGCGTTTCCTGGGTAAGTTACTAGTACTATAGGTCCATATATCCTGATACCAGCCAGTCAGTCGTACTGCTAACCCCGCCACCCTGGAAGTCCAGGAGCGCAGGCATTACAACCTTTTTTAGCTTGACTTTTCGAAGAAAAGGCTAGCTATACTACTCGCCTCGGCGTTTGCGTCGGCGTTCGTGCCACACCTTGCTTAAGGTTTTTTGTACCAATTCACATTTTTGTCAAAACCATTACAGATATTGCTTTGAAACTTACGGCACTTATTCACCATCATTACCTCCGTCAACAGACAAGAGTACATAAATCTGTCAAGGTTTTTGTAAGAATAATGGCCCTTTTTCGTCTTAGAATTTTGGTAAGTTGTTTGTACCGATTCACTTTTTTTTCAAAACCATTACAGATATTTTTTCGAAACGTACGCGGCACTTATTAACCATCATTTACTTCCATCAACAGACAATAGTATGTAACTCTGTCAAGGTTTCTGTAAGAATTATGGCCCTTTTTCGACTTAGAATTTTGATTAAATATTTTGTACACATTCACTTTTTTTTTCAAAGCCATTACAGATATTGTTTCGAAACTTACAACACTTATTTACCATCATTAGTTCCATTAACAGAAAAGAGTTCATAACTCTGTCAAGATTTTTTGTAAGAATTATGCCCCTTTTTCGACTTACAATTTTATTTTAAGTTTTTTGTACCTATTCACTTTTTTTTTAAAAACCATTACAGATATTGCTTTGAAACTTACAACACTTTTTCACCATCCTTACTTCCAGCAACAGACAAGAGTAAATGTCCATGTTTTTGTAAGAATGATGGCCTTTTTTTTACTTAGAAGTTTGGTTAAGTTTTTCGTATCACACCACTTTTTTTCAAAACCATTAGAGATATAGTTTTATACACTTACAACTATACCTATTTACCATCATTACCTCCATAAACAGACAAGAGTACATAACTCTATCAAGTTTTTTAAAATAATTATGGCAATTTTTTCGACTTACAATTTTGGTTAAGTTATTCAACTTATGAAGTACTTTGCTTATAAATAATATGATAAAGTACTTGGTTATGTTTTCTGTTCCATCCAAAAACGTTTTGTTTTATTGGCAAGCACAAACAAGTCGAGCGCACAGTCCTACGACAGTATTTCGAATCATAAAGTCCTTATTTGATACTCAAATCCTATGTTGTTGGTACTCTAAAGAATCATCCTTATCTAGTCATCTACTGTAGATAACCTGTTTGATTATGATACCATTATCGAGAGAGAGACGAGGGAGAGACGAGAGACGACGAGAGAGAGAGGACGAGACGAGAGAGAGACGAGAGAGAAGAGGGGGGGAGAGAGAGAGAGAGAGAGAGAGAGAGAGACGAGAGAGGAGAGAGAGAGAGAGAGAGGACAGACAGACAGACAGAGAGAGAGAGAGAGGAGAGAGAGACAGACAGACAGAGAGACGACGAGAGAGAGAGAGAGAGAGAGAGAGAGAGAGAGAGAGAGAGAGAGAGAGAGAGAGAGAGAGAGAGAGAGAGAGAGAGAGAGAGAGAGAGAGACGAAGTACACTACATTACATACCGATAGACATCCATAACAACCAAAGAATTTTCAATGCACAATATATCTTTCTCCTAAACAAGAGTTGTCGGAGGACAATATAGCTCGCCTATCAGTGCCATCGTCTATAAGGGCCTACTTCAGAACAGTTATAGCATTAGGTAAAGTCACACAGTATCACCTATTGAAAGATATAACACCTGTTCAATACTTGCATGCAAATGTTAACTAAGTTCATACAGGCCCTTTTGTGCCTTTTAAATCTGTAAATTTATTTACATACGATAAGCAACGTTTTAAGTTTCAAAGCAACAACATACACAGTGTCTGAGAAAAGGCCTTGCACACAAAGGTTTGACCAAAATTCTAAGTCCAAAAAGGGGCACAATTCGGTAAAAATCCATTCCAGAGTTATGGGACTTGACATACAGGGTCATATAATGACCTTGAATAAGTGTGTGAAGTTTCAAAAGAAACAGCTTATACAGTGTCTGAGAAAAGGCCTTGCACGCAAAGGGTTGACCAAAATTCTAAGTCCAAAAAGGGCCCCAATTCAGTCAAAATCCATTCCAGAGTTATGGGACTTGACATACAAGGTCACCTAATAACCCTGAATAAGTGTGTGAAGTTTCAAAGCAACAGCATACACATTGTCTGAGAAAAGAACTTAAACACAAACCTTAAACCTAGGTGTCTACGCCACCGCCGACGCCGACGCCGCCGACGCCGGGGGTAACACATAAGCTCTCCTGTACTTCGTACTGGCGAGCTAAAAACCCGTTTACAACTGTACATCGTTGAACATCTTTTAACTTAATTGCTCCATCTTCAAGCGAGGTTTTTTTTAGTAATCGTGTGTCATGCTTTGTGAGTCCATTGTGTTCCTTTTAACGGATACTTCTTCACTTAAATCTACCGAGGAGACATTTGTGATTGAAGCCGGTGACGGTGAACTACATCGGACTTTCGATTAAATCGGGGGTCGTCTCAATTATGAACACAAAGTTACAGAGGCGTACCTTTTATTTGCTAACCAACCTGATTAAACCTCACTTTATAATATTAAACCGATTTCCTTCTTCCGGCACACAAGACCTGCGCAAATGGTTACTACTCGGGGTAACACTTCCCATTGATCTCTCCATATTGTTCCTACATACCTGTAGCACTTTATTTCTGCTATTGCGTGTTCAACACAAACACGATACTGTTGTATATATCTGTTTAATTTCCGACACTTTCTCTTCCGTCGGTAATCCATTAGCCGCAGGCTGGGCCTCGGAATATGGAGTTACAATTGGGTGTCTATTGAGATATATGTTGTCACTAAGTAACACACAATCGTCTGGGAATGGTATGTCATGTCCTATGTGGCGCATTAATGCGAACTGTTGTGCATCATTCAAATGTCCAATAAAACCACTTTCAATAAATCTGATTTTGCCAGTATTTTCAACTACCACTTGTGAATGCATCGAATGATACTTTCTGTGACCGGAGTAATATTGTTGTTGTTGTTCATTGCTTGGTCTGTAAATATCATGAGAGGTACCGTCTATGGCTCCGACAGCGGCAGGTATTTTCACCCAACTGTAACTCATACTTTGCTATTGCTCAACAGATGGCCAAATAATAATTTTTATTTTTAAATAGAATATTGGAATAAGAGTTCTAATTTCCTCTTTAACTGTTGATACAGTTGTTAAATAATGCTGAAAGCATGTGATATGTGCTGTAACATCGAAACCACATCAGAACCAGCAGAATTTTGTTTTTAATCGATAGAGTATGTCTACGAAATGAACATACATGTAGTTGTTCAACAAGAATTAAAAATGAACCAAACAGGCGATGTCTGATGTCTAAAACAAGGTCCGGTGGTAAACGCAGATATTCGAGATAACGTGACACAATAAGCCAAAATATTGTGTTACACCCGGGGTTGGTTGAAGTAATGCTGGTAAAAAGCACTGAATAACACGCCTTGTTGGACGATCCATTACACCTGTAAGAAATAAATAAAGATCATTACATACGCCCCTGTACGGAACAAAATCGCAAAATAAACACTGCAACTAGCACGGTTTTTCCGTGCAATATTTGTATACATGAACACCTTTAATAGACCAACTTAAACATCTACCTAAAGCGCAACCAAAATAATTTTCGGAAGTAACTTTGTCTAAAGTTACGGATAACAATAACATAGGTAAGTGAATTTAAATAAATAATTTTTTAAAAACAGATATTTTACCTTTCTGTTTTATAAACAAAACTTTCCTTCGGTTTCTCGTATGAGCACGGGTTTATAATGTTTTCGTGTCAGCTAACTGATGTCGTTTACCTCACGGTTCCGTGTTTAGCAGGATAGAACAATAAATTAGTAGGTGTCGGTGTCGAGACATACTACGTGTACGTGGACAATGCAATAGTTTATTATCATATACATTTTAGTACACATAATATAGAAATAAATTCATGATGATATATTTTCCTCAATCATACAAATACTATGTTTTAGGTAAATTGCTTCAAAGGCGCCGAAAATCTGTAAAGATAAATAAAGAAGAAACTTTGCTGATCTTACGAGCCTATATTAATCACCAAACAAGCTGGCCGGAAATTCTTGATGAAGTGAAACAAAATCTAAATATTTTGTCACCAGCCGCCATGGAAGTTTACACCACTGGCAGTCTCAGACAACTGCGAGATCGAATGTCTGGAAAACTCAATAAGATGACACCAGAGGATATACCTGATGCGGATATAAGGTATGTTACTTCCATAATGAAAGTAAATTATAAGCAATGTATGATAAGTGTCCACATGCTTACATACATTCAAGGATAACAGGATTTGTTTACTTGTTTTTATCTCCGTTTTAAACAATATGTCAGATATGCTGAGGTAAGTTTTCCTGAATAAATTTCATTCCGCTTCTGTAATCATTTTCGTTTCAGGGATGCAGTAGAAGATATAAAAAACCATGAACGACGGTTAATTCCAAGACCCGATCCGATACCAGAACAACAGCTATTGGAGCAGGTGGAAGCTGGACCAGCAGATCCACCACGACCAGTTGTCAGAGAGGACATTGTTGCAGATCAGTCCTCTGATTCAGCGACGGGGAACAGCTTCGTCAACAACGAGGACATGGTAGACGCAGGCGACAAAGGAAACGCCTTTTGGCAGAACTTATATCAAGAATTTCCGGCCAGCTTGTTTGGTGATAAATATAGGCTCGTAAGATCAGCAGAGTTTCTTCTTTATTTATCTTTACAGATTTTCGGCGCCTTTGAAGCAATGTACCTAAAACATAGTATTTGTATAATTGAGGAAAAAATATCATCATGAATTTATTTGTATATTATGTGTACTTAAATGTATTTGATAATAAACTATTGCATTGTACACGTACAAGAAGCGTATAACAATATGAAAATTAAAAAATATGAAATATAATGTGCTGTTGAGTTTACATGCAAACACATAATTCGAATCACGCGTCATGTACACATGTATTCGTAAATAAGTTTCGGACGACCCCAAATTGAATCCAAAGTACCCGGCCGGGTAGCTCAATTGGTAGCGTATCTGACTCGTGATCTGGAGGTCACGGGTTCGATACCCGGTTGCGGCGACATTCTTTCGGGCGATGTTTTCCATTGCCTCTCACCTCTGATCTATGTGAGAAAGTAGTCAGTGGCTTCGAAAGAATGTTGTGTAAGTACTGGTGTGGGAAAGCCAGGAAAACATGGGTAGGTGCACTGACCGCCGTGATATGACCAAAGCTGTTGAAAGCGGCGTTTAACTCCAAACAAACAAATGAATCCAAAGTCCGATGTCGTTTACCGTCACCGGATTAAATCACAAATGTCTATTATAAAAATTCTTAGCAATATGGTTCAAAAGTATTTTCTTAGCAATATGGTTCAAAAGTATTATCAATGGTTAGATTTATTTAAGTTATACACCGTTTTCAACAATGCATTTGTTACATCACCTATCAGTTCACCAAACGGGTGTATCTTGGCGCATTCTGCATCTTCCTTTTTATGTTGTGTTCAGTCTTGCTATTAAAAAAGACAACGCAGATCCTAGGAGCGGTTGAACTTGTATGACATAAATGAAAACCATAAGAATAGGTTGAGTGAAAATGGGCATTTTAATGGTAAATGACAAAAAGAAAAGGGGCATTTTATCTTAAATGCCTAATGTACATTTCCAAATAAGATGAACATATTTATGTCATATCTGGGACCTTTTAACAGCATTGTTCACACGTAACAGGTTTCCTTTCCCTCGAAGACAGCAGACAATATGTGAAAGACGAATGACTAAATCATCGGAAATATAGCCATGGTTTGAACTCGCCACACAGCAATGGTTTACACAGTAAAGTACTTTTATGTTTACGGCTATGTTTGCCGAGATTAACTCACTACATAGCAATGGTTTACACGGTAAAGTATTGTTATGTTTACGGCTATTTATGCCACGATTTACTCACCACAGAGCAATGGTTTACACGGTAAAGTCTTGTTATGTTTACGGCTATGTATGCCACGATTAATTTACCACACAGCAATGGTTTACACGGTAAAGTATTGTTATGTTTACGTCTGTGTATGCCACGATTAACTCGCCATACAACAATGGTTTACACGGTTAAGTATTGTTATGTTTACGCCTATGTATGTCACGATTAACTCACCACACAGCAATGGTTTACACGGTAAAGAAGTGTTATGTTTACGTCTATGTATGCCACGATTAACTCACCACACAGCAATGATTTACACGGTAAAGTATATTTGAAGCTAGTATTGGAAGATTTAGATTTTGTCAATGGTATCATCCTCCGTTTTCAATAGTATGGCGATCGTGACACGGTATTTCCTGGGTAAATTCTCAGTTCTGCTGGTAAACTCATCCTGGCAAAGCAGTCGTAATTTTAACCCCGTAATCCTGAGTGCCGAAGCGTAGCTGATACTTTGATACGATCAAAATATTTGAAGCTATTGTTGGAAGATTTAGATTTGTTCAATGGTATGTGTCTCTGTTTTCAATAGTATGTCCATCGTAACATCCGCCTGGGTGCAGGACGTCGCATGTTCGAACAAGGTCATACCAAAGACTTTAAACATGGTACTGATGGCTGCCCTCCTTGGCGCTCAGGGTTGCAAGGTAAGCATAACGACTCACTGGTTGATGTAAGGATATATGGACCTGGTTATATATCCAGGAAGACACCGTAAAACAGGCGTCGGCCTCTCGTATCGAAGGTCCCTGGTTCGAGTCCCGTGATGAGCGGGACCTGACTTTGGGATTTTTCCACACAATCGGCGCGAGTACTGGTTAAGTATCCAGGAAGCAGAGACATCGAGCGTGATTAATATAAGCTTAAAGCTTGTTTCGCAATCGGTTTAAAATAAATAAGTTTAAACTAACACCGTAATTAAACATCAAACAATCAATCAATCAATAGTAACACGGTATTTCCTGGGTAAATTATCAGTTCTGCTCGTTAACCTATCATGGAACAGCAGTCGTAATGCTAGCCCCGTAATCCTGAGCGCCGAAGCGTATCTGATACTTTGATACGATCAAAATATTTGAAAGCTATTGTTGGAAGATTTAGATTTGTTCAATGGTACGTTTCTCTGTTTTCAATAGTTTGTCCATCGTAACATCCGCCCGGGTGCAGGAGGTCGCGTGTTCGAACAAGGACATACCAAAGACTTTAAACATGGTACTGATGGCTGCCCTCCTTGGCGCTCAGGGTTGCGGGGAAAGCATTACGCCTGACTGGTTGGTGTTAGGATATATGGACCTGGTTATATATCCAAGAAAACACCGTAATATAACTGGTGACTTACCCAGGAAAAGCCGTGATGCAACTTTAAAAATGTTGGAAGCGGGATAAAACACCAAACAATGAAGCTAGTATTGGAAGATTTAGATTTTGTCAATGGTATGTTCCTCCGTGTTCAATAGTACGTCGATCGTAACACGGTATTTCCTGGGTAAATTTTCAGTTCTGCTGATTAACTTATCCTGGCTGATACTTTGATACGATCAAACTAGGGTTTAAACATGTGTCTCCCGCTATGGAGGCGGGTTTCTTAACCACTAAACTACCGAGGCGGTAGATTATTTAGTGCTTAATTTGAAAAACAACTTTACCAACTATGAGCTTATTAAACACGTTCAATGAATGAATGAATGAATGAATGTATATTGTTTTATGGCGCATCGACAGCTAAGGTCATTTAGCGCGCAATTAAATTTAATTATTCATGATCCCTGGGTAAACAAACCAGTACTAGGCTAGAAAATGTGCCTTGCCCAAGGGCACTCCGCCATGACCGTAGTGCCGCGACTGGGGATCGAACCCGGGACACCCGGTTTCGAAATCCCCGACGCTAACCACTCGACCACAGCGGATTCCTAAACACGTTCAATGGATACACACTGTAGCGTGAAACCAGTTCTAGCGCGGCTCATGTGGCAAATGTGCAAAGTGCATAATACAGGAACTATCTATAACAGGATTCACAGCCGATGTCTTGGTGCGAGATGACTACCTTATCCATACACGTTTTAAGAAGCGTATAGACCTTATAGCTCTTAGAAAAAGTGACATCCTTTGCTCATGGTGAGCAATTTCTTTATTTGCTAGAATGTTTGTAACTCTATTCAACAATTGTATAATTAATTTCATTTATTTTTTTAAGAGATGTTTCATAGTATGTGTATATATGTTTCCGTCGTCGACAGATGCATACTTTGATGTGTGTCACGGCAGCCAGTTTCCATTGCAATGTGTTTCCTGCCTTTCTGACACCAATATAAGACACGATATTGTCCACAGGTAACTGGCTACTTTTGTACCTTCCCATATAGGCTATTTTATCTCATTGGTGAACGACAGTATCAATGAATGACGTCAGTCTTCAGAAATATGGTATGGATCACGACCCCTGTATTGATAGCCATCTTTTATTACTGACTGAGCTTTAATTAGCTACAACCTCGGGTACAGCAGGTCGCGGGTTCGATCCACGACCGGGTCATATGAAATTCTTTAAAAAGTGGTAGTGTTGGTTTTCCCTCCTTGTCGTTCAGGGTTGTTATATTAGCATTACGACTGGCTCGCTGGTGTCAGGATACATATACCAGTAGAACTGGTAACTTACCCAGGACACATCGTGATATAACTGAACAATTGTTGAGAGCGGCGTAAAGCTGAACAAAAACAAAACGAAACATAATTTAAAATAATTGAAATAATTGAAATGACATCAGACACATTATTTTAATTGTATCATATATTTCACGGGTCAGAGCTAAACGCACGGTAAATGTGAATAGATGAAATGAAACTAGAAACTTGACACCATTACTCCTTGATATATCCAGACGGGTATTGTACATGTACATGTGGTGGACAGACGGGTTCGGGGCAGCAGTATCCCGGGTCTGGGGCCTTTATCTGACAAACAGGAGGTAGATTCCACGTAAGACACCTGAAAAGAGATTGGAAGCATCTCCACACACTCGATGTGACTACTGGCTGCATATCCAGGAAAAAGAAACTGAGTCCCGATAACGACGCGTGTTGTCAATAGAGGGGCTGTGAGTTGGAACCCCAGCTCAACCAACATTATTTCCGACATTCGACGAACGTCAATGCGACAAGCGTCTTTAGTCTCCACCAGTGGGCTAAATTTGGAAAAATCAACCAGTTGTTTTAAAAAAACCATTTTGTGAAATACGTGCGTGAAAAAGTCAGGAAACGGCGTTAAACCCCAATAAATCAATCAATCAAACATGAATAAAGAAATCGAGAGTGAATGAGAATGTTGGGGTCGGTATCTATTAATAGTATAGGTTTGGCGATTTGCGTCCCAAAATCGTAGATGATCGGTATTGTTTGTACCCTTGTCGGTCCTTTCCGGTGGAAACAACCGACATCATCTTATTACAATTACATGGAATTAATGCAATATGCAATTACAATATTATATCGAATATACCCGAGTCAGTTAAGGATGTTATACAACTTTGCATTTGGGAGAGGCCTCAGCGAATTATAGGAATATCAAGTGGAGCAGCCACAATATAGAGCATGGTTTGGCCTGAATTCAGCAATCAAAGGGTTGTGGTTGAAATACCGAATTCATGGCTCATAAAAACTTATAAATACAATGCCATGCGGACTTAAACAAATAAAATATACCCAACTTTTTGGAAATTGTTTTGATCTCAAACCATTTCAACTTCTTTTCACGCCGTGTTACGCCATTTTAACAGCCAGGATCCATGCTCCCTTGAAAGCTAAGTAGCTACTTAGAATTAAGCAAGTCATCTTCAATATCCGACGTTTTGTTTCATCAACAGCGGAGTAGGGAAATCTCAAGAGAGACATGTATACTCGAAGTCTTAAAGCGAGCAATACCCGCATACTAAACGTAACATACATGTAAACCAAATTGTATATATGCTTGTCTTCTGACATCAAAACCCACAAAAACAACAAAGATCAAATGTGTAGTTCAACTAATTGTAGGCCGATGTCGCCAAATATGATGCCAGACCGTCGGAAAGAAGAACACAAAAAAGACATACTCGACTAATTTGTATTAACCTTGTTTGCCATCTTAATTCTCAGTAGCTGCAATTTATTGGTTAAAAGTAGGAAAGATAAGTTATAACCATAACTCTTTAGCATTACCATGTATTGATTGGGGGTTTAACGGCGTTTTTAACATTTTCTCAGTCATGTCACGGCGTCCAGTTCACCTTATTATGTGTTTCTTGGATTTCTCACACCAGTACTCCACACAACAATCTTCTCAAGCAACTGGCTACTTTTCCACATAGACCTAGCCCAACGGTGGAAGACGAATAACGCATGTCACATTGACTTTTGTCAAACGTCGGACAGAAAGTTGGCCGAGCCGGGATTCGAACTCTCCATTACCATGTAAAGGACTGTGACTAATAATGAATGATAATTAATGATATAGTCTAACAGTATTACGGTGAAAATGAAGATAAAGAATAATGAGTATTCACTATAATTATATCGGTCACGCTATAAGACATTCTTCCTTTGAGACATGGGCAAAATCCAGATCAGCATGTATCTCTGCTCTGTCTGGTCAATATCTTACCTAACAACTTCGTTTCTAACAAGTCCCTTGGAGAATGTAGATGTCTTCAAACTGATTAAAATGTATGGTTTTTTCTTTCTTTATAGTAGAAGTGTATAAGTTTATCCATTTCCTACTAAAACAAATCTTTAGCAAAAAACGTTGAAAACAAACAGCACAAATTATTGTTAATCTATAAAAATGATAAATTATTGAATTGGATCAAACACATAATGGCCAATGAATAAATTGCCCTATTAGTTATCTGCTCTAAAGGTGTCAATATACGTCTGCAGGTGGGAATGGGCTTGAATCTCCGATAGTCGGTTCACGCATGACATCGCTTAAGATATAACATGAATTACTTTACTTTGGTTACCATAGCGACGTTTCTGATGTAAAGTGATATATCTAGCGTTAATTTATTTGTTTACAATGACGCCATACTTACAGTTGTGTACACCTGTAGAATCCCAGGTTCCCGTCCTCACATGTACACTTATACGAACAATCTTCTGTCCATGATTCGCCTTCTGCGTGGAGAACACCCTTATACAGGCAACCAGCTGATTGAGAATAAGAGAACTAATACATTAACAAACGAATAGATTACCGGTGCTGCGTGAAATCAACATACACGTAATTTTTACACGTGTAAAAAATAACTTAACCCTTAACCCTTTCCCACCTACCGACGCATTTTAACACAATAGCAGCAGACGACTTTTGAAAACATTGTGGCCATAGGTGAAATTGCTCATGATGAGCAATTTCACCTTTGGCCACAATGTTTTCCACTTAGAGTCATTGGTTATCCATTCATTTATAGAGATTTTCCATTTTTTGACAAAATATGTTCAAAGTCGTCTGCTGCAAATTAGTTGTATGTGGGAAAGGGTTAAGATGAAAATGGGTACTGTCTAACATAAGTTACTTGATACCTTCTATGACTAGTTGGCGAACAGTTTAGAGTCTCATCAAAGTGCGCAGATGCACTGGCTGATCTTTAACAATACTTGTTGCAGTGGCATTATGGTTAGTATGCGAAAAGCGGCACGCAATTGCACGTAATAATGAAAGGCTTGTTATAACTTGATGAAGCTTGTATGTAAATATATATACTTATGTGTATGTTATATGTTTTTACATGCCGTATTGATGGAATAAAAGTTGCCTATGCAGATCACCGCTCAAATTAGAAAAAAAAAAAAAGTGCAACACACACATAATGATAAATATATATTCGAAAATTCATAAAAATATCTCACTATGATGCTCTTTCAATGTGAACAGCAATATTGTATAAGTTAACGGTTGATCAGAATAAACAAATGAGCACATATATTAAATGAATAAATAAATCAATAAATGAAACAAACACATAAGAAATATGAATTTAGACACTAAATAGATATATTTGTAATGTAAGTATAGATGAATAAATAAATTTAAGCATAGAAACCCGTTGTTAATGTGACAAGAAATATAAACTATTCTATATAAGCGTTTACAAATATGTCTGTATTAACAATGTTGGGACAAAGAGATCAATTATTTAAGGACAACCCATAATACTTACACGTCACGGTAGTTGTATTGCAGTGTAGGTTGCCACAACATTGTCCAACAACGGGTTCGAGCTTACAACCGCTCGGGATGTCGGCCTTTGACTGACATCTGTAATCATTATAGAGTTGAGCTGTTGTTTTTTAATCGTTATGCACCTGTGTACAAGCAAGACCACGGAGAGCTCCTACTTTACGCGTTAACAAATCAACCGAGTCCGCTCAAATATTTCAATTACAATATCATGAATGTATTTTTAAATATAGTAGCCTAGCGGAAATGTTTAAAAAAAAACACATATATATATGATGACGTCATGATCTATTAATAGCGATGAATAGTTGAATAGTAGTACTAAATTTTAAGCCATTTTTAAATCGTTTTTCTGTCATATCAAGGCGTTTCTTGGGTAATTTAACGGTTTACTATCGGACACTAGCGTATCAGTCGTAATGCTATTCCTGAAATCACGAAGGCCAAGGAGGAAAGCTAACATTTTCAAGTATTTAAGTAAGAACCGGCCAAGTATTGAACATGGATGCTCGCCAAATGGCTTTATGCCGATAGGCGAAGGGTAAACAACCCCATATATAGATATTGAACATGGATATTCCGCTCCCAAGTCAGGCAATCGCCTCGGTGGTGTAGTGGTAGAGCGTCCGCCTCAAGTGTTGGATGTCGCGGGTTCGACCACCGGCTGCGTCATACCGAATATTTTAGAATTGTAGTCATGGCTGTCCTCCTTGGTCCTGATAGTTGTGGGGTTAGCATTACGACGACTGGCTGTTGTCAGGATAACTAAACCAGTAGTACTACTAACATACCCAGAAAACGTCGTGTTATAACTAAAAACAATTGTCGGAAGCAGCGTAAAACACACAAAACAGTCAATCTAAAGCCGGACGGTGTTAGTACTACATCACGGAGGCCATATTGATATTAGCCGTTCCACGAGAAAACCAACAGTATGGACTCTGCGTAATATATCGACCCAGATCAGCCTGGGCAGTCTGCGCAGGATAATCGGGGCCAACACATTCCATCTCTGAGGGAAAGAGGTATAGAGTAATGATTCCTGAAACAGAAAAGCGAAGGCGAGGAGGCGAAAAGCGTCTGTCCGGATTAGCCTGCGTGGCATGCTTAGGCTGATCCGGGTCGATACTTTACATATATTCCACAATGTTGGTTTTCTCGTAAGAAAGCTCATATGTTGATATTGGTTAAGGAATGGAGTGAACAATAAGGATTGTCGATCGATCTAACTCGAATGTCAGTTACAGTATCAGTATATAACATTACTGTTAACTCTCAAAAGTCATCTGATAGGCATTATATAAAAAATTGGGCTTACCGATCTTTACACCTATAGTATCCTAGTGACTTGTCAATGCACGTGCAACTATAATCACAGCCCACATCCCAAACGTCTCCTTGATCGTAGACCAGTCCACTATAAACACAACCATCGCCTGTAATATAAATAGTAAGTAATTAATTCCCTCCTTTGCGCTTAGGGTTGCGGGTTAAGCATAACGACTGACTGACTGGTGTCAGGATAAATGGACCAGTAGTACTGCTAACTTACATAGAAAACGCTCTGATATTACTGTAAAAAAAGAGGCGTAAAACACCAAACAATCAATTAATAAAAACTTAAGTAGAGGACCCATGGTCAAAGGGATATAACTCTAGTTTGAAACATATTAGGGCCATTTATTCTTTCAGACGTTTGGAAATGGTCATTGAGATTACAGTCATTCGTCTACCACCAATTGGCTAAAATAGTTCAATTTTAAAGATAGCTAGGTTTATGTAGAAATGGTGCGTTTAACAAATCATGAAACGATATAACTGTAAATGTGTTGTAAACGATGCTTAACCCCACCAATAAATGACTCGTGACTCTCTATGAAATTGTCTCTGGCAGCCAAAGCGCGTTGGCCTTTTGGCTGCTGGAACATATTGTGTTAAGCCTATGCCACAAGGATATATGCTGTTGGCAGTCCAACTTACTAGCTTTATGTTAAATATGGGCTATGGACTCTTCAATACTCAAAGTTGGACAGGTAAGTTTTGAATATCAGGAACGACAGGGTTAAATTCATTGACACAGACGTCTTGTTAATTAAACATAAGCCAAACTCAGGCCCAGAAAGAAAAAGTACGTGCACTATTAAAACCGTAAGATAGAACTGTGTTATATTATAGGTTTAAAATGTATCTTACCTATATCGCATGTGGTACCTCTAAATCCAGGGTAACATTGACAATGGTAACCATGAATACTGTTAGAACAGTTACCATTTTGGCATGGCTTCGGATCACAATGGTCTATAACTGAAATAAAACAGATTTAATATTTGTAATACAACAGGCATATACGTAAATGCAACAAAAGCCCATGAACAATGATTGGATAAAAACATATAACACATTACATGCTCTTTCCCTCGCTTGTACACATGCATACAAACATACCAACAAAGGACATATGTATATTTATAAACCGATAATTCTTCAAATTCAAGCAAACTACCTAATATAAAAACTTCTACACTGTTGCTTTATGGTGATGAATACGTTTTATAAGTTTGACAAATGCCAAGGCAGACGCAAGGTATATATATCTGCTCCACGCACGGCGTAGACTGCCAATGGGGCCGTACGGATGGCGTGCGGCGAGCGTACTGGAGCCGTGCGCGGGCCTTGCGTTGCATGCCTCAGACATCGTACGTGCACCGAAGGGCCACCGTAAGGCTGCCCTAGGGCGCTTGTGGAATTCCTGCGGCCGTCGCAATTTGTGTTGGGTCCGCAAAGGCAATGTTAATGCATAAAAACCTAGGGAAGCTGCACGATAAACGCATGGCCAACGTACGCCCGATGTATGCTCTACGGCATGGCTACGGCGTGTCTAATTGCTACGGCGAACCTAGAAATGAAAAGAGTTATAACTCCTCGCTTTAAATCCCACGGCGACCCCTACGGCCTGTAAAATATACTGATAAACCTTAGGGTGACCCTGAGGCCACCGCAGGTCCTCTGCGGCCGCCTCATGTTTCTCTCGCCTTATCCTAGCCGTAGTGCAAATGTTACTGAGGCATTAGCAAATATTTAAACCAGGATTGTAACGCGGATGGTGTTTTGAGTACGATCATGTGATTAATATTACAAAACTGCTTTCATGGTACAAATATACATGTGAAGATGTACAGCAATAGAAATGCAAGACATATATCTAAGCATATATAGATATATGCATATACTTATTGGTACATTTAAGTGTTAAAAAACCTTAGAATAATTAACAAGTAGTCATTAATACACTCAACTCTTTCAGAGCCGAATTGTTTAAAGTAGACTCTTACATGTTCAAAATCGGGTGTCTCCATTTGTCATCCTGGCAAAAAATGTGTACACTTTATATGAATGAAAACATAAGTACATTGTATTGAATGCTGTTGCAAATATTGTGGAAAAGGAGAAAATGCTTAATATGAGCAAAGTCGCCTTTAATCACACTTTTTTCAAACTTCGTCTGCTGCAATAGTAACGGGGTAAGATACGACAACAACAAAAACAGAATATTGATATTGATTTACCGGTGTCACATGTGGGTCCTGTATATCCGATTTCACAGAGACATCTGTATCCGCTCGGGTCGCTTGAACAACTTCCAAAATAACAAGGGTTTGATAAACAGTGGTCAATTTCTGTAACATATACAACGTATTTGTTTGAGTATAGAACAAGGAGACAAAGGGCGAGTTCATATGGGAACAGCCCGAGTGCACTCGGAATCCATTTGAACAGTGATACTTTTAACCTTAGTGACGTCATTTTGACCTTTTGACCCTTTTATACGGAATTCGCGGAACCCACTATTGATGTTTTACTTTATTTTTGTCTCTGATGCAATTGCTTATGAATAGCGTGCTAAGTTATTGACATGCTCGATTACACTTGTTTATAAGTTATATCCCGAATTCCATTTGTTCTGAAAGGTGTTATTGTTGTATAAGTCTAGTAACATGAATACAGTTCTTGGGAAATACAATATGGAATAGAATGCAAATTGGTTTACATGGCCGTTATGTCGGCAATTGTTTTAACAACTATCCAGCGAAATTTCCTCCATGTTTTTTTTAAAAGATGGTTAGCAGGGAACAGCAATGATTTCGCTGGTCGCAAAAAGCCAAAGGTCGGTTTTTAACATGACAAAGAAATAACATTATCTTGTTTTGTCATCTGGGGTTGTTAATTTCTTTTCAATAAACAACGAAAAATATATCTCATGTAAAGATATTAAGTAGATGTAGAAATACCCTCTTGCTTCAATATGGGACATAGAATATTGCGATGTTCTTTTGTGATCTATGAATTAATCCTTTACCTCATACAACAGATCAGCATCTATCGACTTTGATAACATCTTTGGCAAAATGTTGATAATCCCTATAAATGAAAGTTGTCCATTGTCGTCGGCTGCAAAGGCAACAGAAAGCGTCTGTCTGTACGTATGTGGGAATGGGTTCACAAAAAGGAAATTGTATACCTGTATCACAATCTTTGCCGGTATATCCAGCGTAACACACACACTTGTATCCTTGTGGATCATTAGTACATTGACCATGCACACAGGGCTTCGGAGAACATCCGTTCAATTCTATTTAAAATGGCGAAAATATATTTTATACATATGTTAGAAAGACCCGTGTCAGGCGACATAGATTATGTGCATATTATTAATGTCAAGTTGTCTTCTTTTGTACAGGTTTAACAACGAACCTTGAAACTAGAACACATCTAAACGTGCCGCGAAGTCTTAAAGTCAACTTTTGGTTGTATCTTCCTTGATTATATCTTTATTTTGTTGAATCTATTTTTGGTACCAAAACCCAATTTATATATTCAGCTACAACACTGTCCTTCGCAAATAAATTATCGTCAAGTCATATTAAAATTGAATGATTTATTGATTTAGGTTAAGCGCCGTTTCAAATGGCATTTTAGTGATACTTTGACGAACAGCTCATCTTACATGAGTTCTCCAAAAACAAGTTTTTCTAGGCAAATGGCTTTCTTTCCACATATACTATTAACTATTTAGAAATGTGTTGGAAGTCGCTAGTCAAAAAAAATTAATTTGGTCAGTCATCGGAACGTATTAATGGTCGAGTCGAGGTCCTAACTCGATACCTGCAGTGATAGGCCTCATTGTTACCGACTGACCAATCGCTTATCGACTACGATCAAGATGAAACAACCTCATTGTTACCGACTGATCAATCGCTCATCGACTACGATCAAGATGAAACAACCTCATTGTTACCGACTGATCAATCGCTCATCGACTACGATCAAGACGAAACAACCTCATTGTTACCGACTGATCAATCGCTCATCGACAACGATCAAGATGAAACAACCTCATTGTTACCGACTGATCAATCGCTCATCGACTACGATCAAGATGAAACGAAACAAAATATATCAATCTTACGGTGACCAATCTCGCAGTTTCGGCCATGAAATCCGACGTCACACGTGCACCTGTAGGTGTCCGTGTATTTCGAACATGCACCATGGACGCATGGGTTCGATATACAGGGATCTGTGTTGGTATGGTGAGTTGTCACGATTACCGTCGTGTTCGGTTGTTGGGTATTGTACGTTGTCAAAGTTACTGCCACGTGGGGTTGTTGGGTAGTAGCAGGTGACAGACTCGTTGAATTTCCGCAGCCGCTGTTACATAGGTATGAGTCACAACAGCGTACCTTACAGCTTCCGGCTGTGTGAAAAAAAAAGATTTATGTCATGTCCATGCAATGTATTAGAGGACATAATAACTATTACCTTCCCAAATATCGAACGCAAGTTTTATGCAGGGAACATAATATGACATAGAAAATCATAGGTAATGGCTACTTTTATATTCCATGAACATATGGTATACAATTAAATACTATAAACACACTTTAACAACTACCATAATTATAACACCGACCAGTGACATTCATGCAAATGCGGGGCCTATGTAGGTGGGTCCTGCGTATGCCGTTGTACTCAGAGGGAGTGGTTCATCAGATAATGATATCATAGTGTAGACTGGTTAATACTTGGCATCAAATACACAACAGTAATCGTAGCGTGAGGAGTCAAACATTTTACTATTGAACTGTATCCATATTGATGTGATATATAACAAACGCATTTATTATAATCGAAAGTAATTGAAAACATTGTGACAAAAGGATAAATTGCTCATCAAAAGAAGACGCATATATTTCAATCGAACATAGTTGAAAACATTGTGGCAAAATGATAAGTTGCTCATATTATATAGAAGACGCATATATTATAATCGAAAATGTTGAAAACATTATGGCAAACGGAGAAATTGATCATCATGAACAATTTCTTCTTTTGCCATACTGTTTTCAAAAGTAGTCAGCTATCAGTACTTTTGTTGTCAGGTTCATACTTTTTGTTTGTTTGTTTGTTTGGAGTTTAACGCCGCTTTCAACAGCTTTGGTCATATCACGGCGGTCAGTGCACCTACCCATGTTTTCCTGGCTTTCCCACACCAGTACTTACACAACATTCTTTCGAAGCCACTGACTACTTTCTCACATAGATCAGAGGTGAGAGGCAATGGAAAACATCGCCCGAAAGAATGTCGCCAGGTTCATACTTACAAGCTGTTACAGATTGGTCCAGACGTTTTCTACCGCTTGTCTTGGCTGCCGCATACAGCAAATTCAAACATTGCTAAAAAGACAAGTTGATGTTTACAGTTGACATGAATAGCCGTAAACATAACAATGCCTATTCGCGAAAAAAAATGGGCCGCATTGGCACACACTGACAAGCAATGGCACTACTTAGTTAGGCATAGGTTAAGTATTTTTTCGCGCATTTTTCACGTCTACCGTACCGCATTGTCCCGCAGTGTCACGCACGACATGCATAGTTCCCGCTGTCTTTCCGCATTGCAACGCATTGCCCCGACGACTTCGCGCATGTTCGCGCCGAATGCGTTCAGTGTTGACGCATTGACACACATTGACACGCACCGGAGGCAGTGTTCGCGCCGAGTTCGCGCACCGTCCACGCATGGTTCACGCGAGTGGCACGAAAATTGATTGTGCCGATTTTTTTAAAATTTCAAAATTCTCTCTACGACATGGCACGCACCCCCGCACCCTTCACACACTCCTCACGCTCGTTCACGAAGACTTTAATAATTGGCACGACGAATTGCGGCTACAAATTTCGTGCCAGTGTCAGGTTGGATAACGTCATGAGTAGATACGATAAACAATATAAAAAGGATAATTACAGTACGTCGTTAAGCGGCAATATAAATGATGTTGTTCTGAAATATGATATAGCCTCATATTTGTGAACAGAATACTACATCGTTCTATGGATCACCAGTCATCTACAATATCCTATCACAGAAGGTGTAATTAATACAAACTATGAGTAAAGGCAAATATAGAAATGCATGGCAAATATTATATAGCAGTTTATTGTTTAGACCCGGGGGTTTCCAAAGTATTGAAGGAATAAAAAAGAAAACGTACTTACATTTTTCGGAGAGCACCCTGATCGGTAAATCGTGACTGGCCTTAATGCATACAGTTCTTCTTGTAACATACACACCTATAGAGTTGATATTAAAATTGTAGTTAAATCAGAATTTCATTTTTTTTTAGTATATACAAAATATTCTTCATTTTGATCTAAATATTTAGGAATTGTGACATGGCCCTCAATTCAAAAGTTCATAGCAACTATGTCTTAAACAAACAAAAATAAATCTTGCTTATGATATCAAAGAAGCTATACCCTTGATAATATTGCTGTTTCTAAAATGTATATTAACGCTGAATCGCTTGTATTTGTATGTAATGCTATGTATTAATGGCTTAAGTCTTTCTTTGCCGATAATTGTTTTGTAAATGGACAAAGGTCAAACATATTGCTGATACATCTTAATACCTTTCACCTGAAGTTAAGTACTTTTAAACTCTGAAGTAGCAGAACTTAATCTTGTTGTTTGGAATCCCTGGTAGCATAGTACATTCGGAAATGACCTATGTTTTATTCTTTTATTGAAAGAAAATTACAGTAACGGTGAATTGTGGTTATCTATTTTAATAATTAAATTCAGGGCTGCAGATATCTAGCATATTGGCTTTAAAAAAGCAGAATAATTGTCAAAAAGACAATTATTCTTAAAATGATGAGTACTCAAACGCAAAGAAGTAAAGTACTTTTAAACTCTGAAGCAGCAGAACTTAATCTTGTTTGTTGAAATCCCTGGTAGCATAGTACATTGGGAAATGTCCTTTGTGTTTTGTTTTATTGAAAAAAAAAGTTTACAGTAACTGTGAATTGTGGTTATCTATGTTAATAATTTAATTCAGGGAAACAGATATGCAGCGTATTTGCTTTAAAAAAGCAAAATAATTGTCAAAAAAGGCAATTCTTTTTAAAATGATGTGTACATAAAAGCAAAGAAAAAGAAAATAAAGTAATTGTTTAAATTTGTGTTGCTTTAATATTTTACCTTAAATCAAACACTATCCGAATGGAATAAAAAGAGTCTATGGTGTGATGTAAACGAGACAAATACCTATCCTAGATGTACACTGTGCATACAGATTAAAGCAAAACTAAACTCAAAAAGTATCTGGATGAATGAGGGATCCCCAAATATATGCCAACAGTTAAAAGCATTTGTAACGATGAATTTAAGTCGTATTTAAAACGAAATTCTTCAAATTGAAAAAAAGGCCCAAATGTCTGAAAAACAATGGTTATATGACGGCGTTTCCTAGGTAATTACAAATTACTTCCGAGTGTATTTATCCTGACACCGAAGTCTCGTAATGATATTCCTGGGAGACTGAACGACAAGGACAGAAACTACCACTTTTAAAGTATTTGGAATGGCACGTCCGAGGATTGAAACCTTGTTTCCCGATTGCAAGGTGATCATTCTGACCAGAACAACATTAATATGACTGTTTTATGTTGGTATTGTTTGAGTTTGTTATTATTATTCATAATTCCAATATATCTATAAATCAGTCAACGATTACACTCTGTTACAAAAAGAGTCATTATGAACGTGATATACTGGAATTGTTTGCCCTTTTATTCATCATAAAAAATATACCTAAAATAGCTATAGATAAGGGGCGTTTTTGTGTACTAAAATACTTATTTGACACTCAAACCCAATGTTGTGGGTACACAAAAGAATCGTTTCAGTGAGACGATTCATGTGAGTACATACAATATAAGTTTTGGTTGAGTTATGAGAGAGATATTGTTGGAAAAAGATAAGTTTACTCGAGTAGCTAGTCCTCTGTAATACCTATATAACATACCTCACCCGGAGCACACACTGCTATTGTATTACAGCTGTCGGCTTTCGACGCATTAGTACAGGAATAGCATATGGGACCATTGTCTCCGGTTAAGCTCAGTCCTGAAACACAATGCCCATAATACAAATAATAAATTTGATATAAACAAGTTATAATCTAGATGTAAAACTATTACTAAATCTTGAGAAGTAGTCATTATTACCTTATGTCCACTAAATGTTATTTGTCATTCGGCAAGATATGACATTTTCCATTAATAATTGTTTTGTTCTTTATATATATTTATATATTCTTTATTAAAGTCTCATCGGTATACATATTACATAATATAAAACAAGATACACCAATACAGTTGTTAAATAATTGTACCAAACCATTCTAAAAAGAAAATGAATTATAAGAGACTAAGAAATCATCACATATACCTGCATACCTTCATAGGCAATGAAAATTGTTAAAAATGATAAAGAGCGATGCTTTTCCCGTTAGGAAATCATACATAAATGAAAGTGATTGAATTAAATTAAGAAACAAAAGTTTATACATATATCGAAAATATTACATTCGTCATATTGTATAACTTCAAATAAACAGACGTGCTTTTTATAACCTATAAAAATAAAATAAAATAAAAAAGCACAAACGAAAAACACGACACAAAGTTGTAAAATACTGGTATGTAAACAAATGAAAGACTATTTACACAGATATAGTAATCCAGTTTTTAAAATGTATTACAGGTTGTGGCACTAATTATTGCTAGTTCCTTATTTGATAATATAAATGATAACTTACTAAAACTAAATACAGACTGACAAATAAAGGGTTGGTCGTAATTAAGGGCCTTATCTATCAATAGTTTACGTAAATGTTCATATACATGCAGTTTGCAATAAAATAAAACATGTATTTCTCACTCAACTTCGTCGCACAATGGGCAGAGCCACTTACTCAAAGCTGACCTATTTGTGTGTGGTGTGTGTGTGTGTGTGTGTGGGGGGGGGGGGGGGGGGGGGGGGGGGGGGGTAGGCAATATTAATTTACAATAATTTTCTGTAAAATAACTAATTTATATTTTACAATTGTTTCTTAGCTTATTTCTGCCCTTGCCACCTTTACTTTTATATTTATTTATTCTTGTTATCCAATCATTGTTGGAAGTATACATTAACTGCTACAGTATGTTACTGCGAACGTGTTTTTATGTAAGGGATAATTTAAATTTAAACCAAGTTTTAAACAAATATATATTATTAGCTCTACTAACTGCCCAGAGTGCTACTCGCTTATTTATACGTTGCAAAGATAAGCTACATAAGTTACACCAACAGCCCGCAACAGATTTCCACTTGCGGACAGTGGGTGAAACCCATGCCATTTCACCCAAATCAGCATCATTTGGCGTATACTTTCCGACTCAAAGAAAGAAAAACATGGCCCTATTTTGAACGGTGGTTATACAAGAGTAGACTCTAACGCCCCATATAGGCGCATCATAGCTGATCACGGGTCACACTATAGAGTTCTATAACTTTGTAAAAAGCGTCGTATGGAACTCCCCCATCACTTTTACATCTTCAAACAATAAGAACAAGCGCGCAACCAGAACTCTGAGCAACTACGTCCAAGTATTCATTTAGCTCTAGGCCTAAGTGTATTTATCGACAACACCTAAACTGTCACTTCCACACCTGACATTGTAAGCAGTACGCTGGAGACTTTACGGTCTGAAATGAACAGCATTAATTTCAGAGCAATTAATGGTCATATCATTACGGTTACGCCAAACACACAATGCATCAAGTAGAGTTAGCAGATGGTTTTCGCTAGGACCTAGAAGAACAATGGCATCAGCATACAACAATATACACACTTTTTTCATTTTCGATAGGAATGCCAATATCTTAGCTTTTAATTAATTTAACAAGGTCATCGATAAACAGGTTGAAAAACAGAAATGAAATACCACAGCCTTGTCGCAGTCCACACTGTGCTTCGAACCAGTCTGTTCATAACAAGTTAAAGCGAACGCATGAAATGATGGACGAGTAGAGCGGTTATACGGCCTTCAGCATTTTACCTGTAATACCAATACCGGTCGAGACCACAACTTATCACAATTGATCGAGTCGTACGCTTTCTTAAAATCGATAAATGCGATATGAGTGGACAGTTTCCGTTTAACTCTTGTAGGAATGTGATGTTTCTTTTCCAGCTTTATGCCTGTTTTCCCATTAATCTTCTATTAGTTGTTATCATTGGTTCTAGCCTTATTAGAAAGCACAGTATAATCCTGTGTATGCTTGTTAAACAATGAGCTAATACTTGATTTCCATTTCTCTAGAACAACAAAACTATCTCTATGTATAGATCCATCATCAGAATTCACTTCCATAGGAATGTGTTATTTCTTTTCCTGCTGTATGCCTATTTTCCCAGTAATCTTCCATCAGTTGTTATCATTGGTTCTAGCCTTTTTAGAAAGGTCATTCTAACATGAGTACCAGTAAAAGCGTTTAGCTCTTTTCACTTCCTTATCAAATGACTTTCTAGCAGAGACATATTCAGATATAAGTTCGCCCTTTTTTTCTGTCTGATTTTAGACATCTTTTCTCTTTAGCACACATATGAAAACATAAATACGATAGATTTTCATTCCACCACGGCTTTCCCTGTCTTCGTTTTCTTTTACAATAAGTAGGTCCATGCGACAAAGTAACAGTATGGTATGGAATATAAATGCATTTCCCCACACAAAAATGCTAAAATTGTAAAACATTCTAGTTGTACGTCAATCAAACTTAAATGCTTTCATTTTTGCCGACGCATCTGCATCTGCTGCAGACGGCGTGTGTAAACATTATGACAGAAGAAGAAAGTGCTCTTGATGAGCAATTTTCCGTTTTGCCATAATGTTTTCAATTATATTGATTAATTTTTATTTCGATTATAGAGATTTATCAATGTTTTGACTTGATGTTTTTCAAAGTCATTTGCAGATTTGTTATATGCCGAAAAGAATTTAACGAGGACAAAAATAACAAAAACAAGACATAAATGTTTAACATATACTCGTATTTATATAAGCTCGTCTGTTTCTCGAAGAGAAAGAGTCGGGGTAATGTTATACCCTAGGTGTCTGCGTCGTCCGCGTCGTTACAAAACTGTAACCTGATGGCATAACTCAAAAAGCGTTCAACTTTTTTAAAATGAAACTTAGTACACATGTTCTTAGGAAAGATACCCATGTCTACACCAAGTCACATAACTCCGGCTTTAATAATTATTCAGTAAAGCCCTTTGTTCAACTTAGAAACAAATAAGACTAGCGTTGGCGTTCGCTTGCGTTTAAATGTATATACCTGTATGCCCATATGCTCTACTGTTACATAACCTTGTCGTATAGCATTCCCTTATTTAAATGTACGTACCTGTATGCCAACATACTCCACTGTTACATAACCTTGTTGTACAGCATTCCCTTATTGAAATGTACATACCTGTGTGCCCACATCCTCCACTGTTACATAACCTTGTTGTACAGCATTCCCTTATTGAAATGTACATACCTGTGTGCCCACATCCTCCACTGTTACATAACCTTGTTGTACAGCATTCCCTTATTGAAATGTACATACCTGTGTGCCCGCATCCTCCACTGTTACATAACCTTGTCATACATCATTCCCTTAATGAAATGTACGTACCTGTGTGCCCGCATCCTCTACTGTTACATAACCTTGTCGTACAGCATTCCCTTATGTAAATGTACGTACCTGTGTGCCCGCATCCTCTACTGTTACATAACCTTGTCGTACAGCATTCCCTTATTTAAATGTACGTACCTGTGTGCCCGCATCCTCTACTGTTACATAACATTGTCGTACAGCATTCCCTTATGTAAATGTACGTACCTGTATGCCCACATCCTCCACTGTTACATAACCTTGTCGTGCAGCATTCTCTTTTTAAATGTACGTACCTGTGTGCCCACATCCTCTACTGTTACATAACCTTGTCGTACAGCATTCTCTTATTTAAATGTACATACCTGTGTGCCCACAACCTCTACTGTTACATAACCTTGTCGTACAGCATTCTCTTATTTAAATGTACGTACCTGTATGTCCACATCCTCCACTGTTACATAACCTTGTCGTACAGCATTCACTTATTTAAATGTACGTTCCTGTGTGCCCGCATCCTCTACTATTACATAACCTTGTCTTACAGCATTCTCTTATTTAAATGTACATACCTGTGTGCCCGCATCCTCCACTGTTACATAACCTTGTCATACATCATTCCCTTAATGAAATGTACATACCTGTGTGCCCACATCCTCCACTGTAACATAACCTTGTCATACATCATTCCCTTATTGAAATGTACATACCTGTGTGCCCACATCCTCCACTGTTACATAACCTTGTTGTACAGCATTCCCTTATTGAAATGTACATACCTGTGTGCCCACATCCTCCACTGTTACATAACCTTGTCATACAGCATTCTCTTAATGAAATGTCTGTGTGCCCACATCCTCCACTGTTACATAACCTTGTCGTATAGCATACCCTTATTTAAATGTACGTACCTGTGTGCCCGCATCCTCTACTGCTACATAACCTTGTCGTACATCATTCCCTTAATGAAATGTCTGTGTGCCCACATCCTCCACTGTTACATAACCTTGTCATACATCATTCCCTTAATGAAATGTCTGTGTGCCCACATCCTCCACTGTTACATAACCTTGTCGTATAGCATACCCTTATTTAAATGTACGTACCTGTGTGTCCGCATCCTCTACTGTTACATAACCTTGTCGTACAGCATTCCCTTATTTAAATGTACGTACCTGTGTGCCCACATGCTCCACTGTTACATAACCTTGTCGTACAGCATTCGGAACACACGTGTACTGTGTTGGTCCGACGTTTACCAATCACAACATTCGTTGAGCTGCCACATTGCTGACGATAGTAAACAAATAAATCAGCACGACTTGACACTAACTAACTGATCATACAAATTCTAACTGTATGTATTGTGAAATACGGTGCTGCAGAGGTAGAGCGTCGGCCTTTCGTTACAAAGGTTCGAGTCCCCTGATGAGCGGGTTCTGTTTTGGGGATTTTTCCACACAAACGGCGTGATTACTCGTTAAGACATCAAGCGTGATTATTATAATCTCAAAATTTGCTCCGAAATCGTTGTAAAATAAATAAGTTTAAACTAATTTGTATGTATATATTTCCTTATCCATTTCCCAGATACATCAAATCCTTAAACAGATGGCTTTTGGAATTATTAAAGCAAAACTATAGACATTATCTTTACATGAAGGTATAATTATTGAATAGAGTTAAAACCGTTGTACATATATAAACTTGTTAACTAAGCTGAATATGACGCTCGCCAAGGCTCGTGGCATATCATCTTAGTAAACTCGTTTATTAAAAGTGATAATGAAATAAACACTCATGAAATATCCTCTATTTCTATACTGTTCAATGGACTTTAATACAATCGGTCAGATAGATAACAGTCAGTTTAAAGGTATATATCCTAATATCACCACAAACGGCCGTGTAAATTTCGATTGTTGACTGTTTAAACTTAGATGTCGCCATATCAATACATGCCGTTAACTTTTTAAAGGTTATGACACGGAATAACATTCAATTCAATTCAATATATATTATTGATAACACGACAAACAGTATAATTATAGCAACAACAAAAATTATAAAAAGTACAATCGGAGAAATGGATTTTTCAGAAGAAATTGCAATCATTTTTTTATGAAAAAAACCTGATATATTCTAGAAATATCATGCGAAATTTTGATAAAACTTTGATCGTAAAATGCTTATTAAAGCATTACATGATAGTACTGAAACCTTCTGTGGCCAACTAGCAAACAGTGCAGGGTCACATTAGACTTGATCGCTTAATGGGGTCTACAATAATGATTGGTTTTCGCAGAGCGCCGTTCATTTAGGATAATGAAATACGCACTCCTATATCCAGAACTCTAATTGTTGTTATTCAATTCAATTTTATTTTAATAGATCATCATAATTACTTGCGAATCCTTGCATCCCAGGTCGTACCGATAGCTACCAAGAAATGTTGTATAGACGTCTATATAGCAGTCCTGCAAATATACACTAACACATCTAAATTGTGAAACAGCTTTGGTAAAAAATAATTGATCGTGGACACGTGCATGCAGCATTCAGACAACTATACTCGCAAATAAGTGGATGCGGAACCTTCCATAAGTGCCCGAATAATTCTGTCTCGCTATTAACACCAATATCCCCGCACGTACCGTATCTACTTATTGTAAATCGACGTATGTGTCCTCTCTCCTGTCATCACTATTCCATGCACTATATGTTTTATTTTTTTGTTTTGTTGTGTATGTTAAATTGATGGCTTTGATATTTTGCCATGTGTAGTTTGCGGCGATGTAAAATAACAGTATATGCCGAATACGGAATTGAATACACAGTTTGAACGTGTTGCCAGACGAGGTCGTGCTTGTATTTCTCTGTAACCTGACATTATAAATAAACGCTTAAAATATGTATGTATGTTTATCTTCTCTGTTGTGTTACTGTCAGTCAGCAGTGTATATAACATGTATCCTCATGGGCTGGAAGCCTGAAGGAATTTGAAGGAATTTGAATGAATAAACTTATCAATCTTATCAAACTGATCATTATTATGAATTAATTATACGACATTTTAATTGATACTGACTATACCTGGTTTGGTCTGAATTGATATTGACTATACCTGGTTTGATCCACATTCCTGTACAGTTCTACATTTCTCAGGGGACGTAACTCCGACACAGGACAAACACGATAAATTATTTCCTGTAATTAAATAAGCCAACGCGAATGGAGGTAGACTCGTACTTCGTAACCATATTATTAATACCTTGAGTACATGTACATACTATATTATAATTAAGTATTCACAATACGACAGGGCAATTGACAATCCTTGGCAAGTTTAAACTGAGTACATATACATACTATATTATAATTAAATATTCATCGTACGACAGAGCCATTGACAATCCTTGGCAAGTTTAAACAGATTACATGTACATACTATATTATAATTAAATATTCAAAATTATTTGAGTTGAGCTGTCACATAATGAATACATGTGCCTACTTTATTATAATCATAATTTTAAATAAAATGTAAGACCAGGTCAATGTTATTGAATAATACAAATGCATGAGAAGAATAAGTTAAACAATACAAATACATGAAAAGCATTAGTTGAATAATACAAATGCACGAGAAGCATTAGTTGAATAATACAAATACATGAGAAGTATTGTTGAATAATACAAATGCATAAGAAGCAGTAGTTGAATAATACACATATTTGAGTAGCATTTGTTGAATTATACAAATACATGGTAAGCATTGGTTGAATAATACAAATACATAAGAAGCATTAGTTGAATAATACACATACATGAGAAGCATTAGTTGAATAATACACATACATGAGAAGCATTAATTGAATAATACAAATACATGAGAAGCAGTAGTTGAATAATACAAATACATGAGAAGCATTAGTTGAATAATACAAATACACGAGAAGCATTAGTTGAATAATGCAAATGCATGAGAAACATTAGTTGAATAATACAAATACATGACAAGCATTAATTGAATAATCAAAATACATGAAAAGCATTAGTTGAATAATACAAATACATGATAATCATTAGTTGAATAATACAAATACATGAGAAGCAATAAAATCAAACACATGAGAAGCATAAGTTGGATAATACAAATACATGAGAAGCATTAGTTGAATCATACAAATACATGAGAAGCATTAGTTGAATAATACAAAGGCACGAGAAGAATTAAATACATCAGAAGCATATCTTGAATAATACAAATGCATGATAAGCATTAGTTGAATTAACAAATACATGATAAGCATTAGTTGCATAATACAAATACATGAGAAGCAGTAGTTGAATAATACAAATACATGAAAAGCAGTGTTTGAATAATACAAATGCATGATAAGCATTAGTTGAATTAACAAATACATGAGAAGCGTTAGTTGAATGATACAAATACATGAGAAGCAGTGTTTGAATAATACAAATGCATGAGAAAAATTAGCTGAATTAACAAATACATGAGAAGCATTAGTTGAATAATACAAATACATGATAAGCAATAGTTGAATAATACAAATACATGTGAAGCAATAGTTGAATAATACAAATGCATCAAAAACATTAGTTGAACAATACATATACATCAGAAGTATAACTTGAATAATACAAATACATGAGAAGCAATAGTTGAATAATACAAATACATGAGAAGCATAAGTTGAATAATACACATACATCAGAAGCATAACTTTAATAATACAAATACATGAGAAGCATAAGTTGAATAATACACATACATGAGAAGCATAAGTTGAATAATACAAATACATGAGAAACATTAGTTGAATAATACACATACATCAGACGCATAACTTTTTAATACAAATACATGAGAAGCATATGTTGAATAATACACATACATGAGAAGCATAAGTTGAATAATACTAATACATGAGAAGAATAAGTGGAATAAAACAAATACATGAGAATCATTAGTCGAATAATACAAATACATGAGAAGCATAAGTTGAAAAATACAAATACATGAGAAGCAATAGTTAAATAATACAAATGCATGAGAAGCATTAGTTGAATAATACAAATACATGAAAAGCAGTAGTTGAATAATACTAATACATGAGAAGCATAAGTTGAATAATACAAATACATGAGCAGCATAAGTTGAATAATACAAATACATGAGAATCATTAGTCGAACAATACAAATACATGAGAATCATTAGTCAAACAATACAAATACATGAGAAGCATAAGTTGAAAAATACAAATACATTAGAAGCAATAGTTGAATAATACAAATGCATGAACTTCATTAGTTGAATAATACAAATACATGAGAAGCATTAGATGAACAATACAAATACATGAAAAGCATTAGTTGAATGATACAAATGCATGAGAAACATTAGTTGAATAATACAAATACATGAGAAGCAGTATTTGAATAAAACAAATACATGAGAAGCTTTAGTTGAATAAAATAAATACATGAGAAGCATTAGTTGAATAATACAAATGCATGAGAAGCATTAGTTGAATAATACAAATACATGAGAAGCTTGAGTTGAATAAAACAAATTCATGAGAAGCAGTAGTTGAATAATACAAATGCATGAGAAGCATTAGTTGAATAATACAAATACATGAAAAGCATTAGTTGAATAAAACAAATTCATGAGAAGCAGTAGTTGAATAATACAAATGCATGAGAAGCATTAGATGAATAGTACAAATACATGAGAAACATTAGTTGATCAAAGTAAATTCATGAGAAGCAGTAGTTGAATAATACAAATGCATAAGAAGCATTAGTTGAATAATACAAATACATGAGAGGCATTAGTTGAATAAAACAAATTCATGAGAAGCAGTAGTTGAATAAGAAGACATTTTGTATCCCTATTTCATTCAACACATGAAAGAGTTTGAAAGTGAAAGACAAATGCCTAAATAAAAAGCTGTTTTTGATGTTGCATAGTTGTATCCCTTCGAAATGAAGACAGTCAACGAAAAGAATCAGAGATATGGACGACTAGACGAAGTGTATTCAAGACCACAGTTTCCAGGGGGATTTTTGATTTGTTTATATGTTTTTCTCACGTCGCTGTCAAGATTTTTAGTTATATCATGGCGTTTGCTTTGTAAGTTACCAGTACTATTCACGCATGATCCTGAAACCAGCGAGTCAGTCGATATGCTAACCACACAATCTTGTGCATTAAGAAGGGTACGCCAGTACTACCATTTTTAAAGTACCCTGTATGACCCGTCTGAAGATCGAACCCTCGACATCCCACATCCGCTTCGGAGCCTCTATCAGTACACCATCAAATAGAAGTAAAGGAACGCAATCAAGTAATATATGACTATTGTTGTGATACTGTATGGGGCATGTTTCATGTTCTAAAATCATTATTTGACCTTCGAACCCTATGTTGTTGGTACTCAAAAGAACCGTCTCAGTGAGACCATTCTTTTGAGTACCCACAACATAGGATTTTGTTGAGTAATAAAAGAAATATCATGGGGAAAAGACCTGTCCATTCCCTTTTATCTAGTTCTCTGATCTATGCACATGTCCACATATGGAAGGAATATAGACCCTTTTCGCTCGTCACGGAACATTTACTATATGTTTTATTTAGGTTTTTCATGTTCTGAAATCCTTATTTGACCTTTAAACTTTATGTTGTGGGTACTCAGAAGAATCACAAATGGAAGGAACATAGACCTTTTTCGCTCGTCACGGATTATTATTTACTGTATGTTTTATTTGGGTTTTACGCCGTTTTCAACATTATTTCAGTTAAATCACGGCGACAGTTTTCTTCTTCGTGATCCCTGGTTAAACAAACCAGTACTAAGCTAGGAATTGTGCCTTGCCAAAGGGCACTCCATCATGACTGCCTCGACTAGGGATCGAACTTTGGACTCCTAGTTCAAAATTCCCGACGCTAACCACTCGGCAACAACGGAGTCTTATTATTTACTGTATGAGCCATTGCATGAGAAAAGTTTAAACTTTGCATTTTAAGTTCAAATCAGTCTATTCAACTATTCCGCTTTATCAGAACTTACGCTAGTTGACATAAGCATCTAACACGTTTGTGTAAGTCATATGTGAACAGTGTGGATTTTGATCAGACAGTGCAAATATTCAGGCGGATCTATAACTACATTGTTCACCCAAGCCAACTTGTATCTTTATCTATGCACGAGTTCATATAAGAAGACCCATTAACCTATATAGCCGCATAAAAAATTGAGCCGTCCCGCGAGAAAACCAACATTTTGGCCTCTGCCTAATGCATCGACTTAGATCAGCCTGCGCAGTCCGTGTATAGAGGTATAGAGTAATGACTCCTGAAACAGAAAATCCATAGGAGGCGAAAAGTGTCTATCAGGGTAAGCCTGCGCAGCATGCTTAGACTGATCCGAGTCGATGCTGAACGCAGAGTCCAAAGTGTTGGTTTTCTCGCGAGACGGCTCATATTATGTAGATAGACATTGATTAGAAAAAATAGGGCAAATACGTCCTGCACACTACAATACAATATAACACAGTTCTTTTAAAACAAGGTCAGGCCGCCTCTGTGATGTAGTGGTAGAGCGGCCGCCTCGGGGGCAGGTGGTCGCAGGTGCGATCCACGGGTCACATTATATACTTTAAACATGGTAGTATGTGTTGCCCTCCTTGGCGCTCAGGGTTGCGGGGAGTAACATAACGACTGAGTGGTTGCTGTCAGGATAAATGTACCAGTATAACTGGAAACTTACCAAAGAAACGTCGTAAAATAGCTTAAAAAAGTGAGGCATTAAACACCAACCAATCAATCGACCAGTTAACAAGGTCAAACAGATGAGGCATTTTAACTAAAAAATTATTTTGATTTTCAGTACGAGTACAGACTGTGAAAGCAAGGCCTATCGATCCTGTTTGTATTATCTTCGGAGTTTGAAGCAAGAAGTGTCAGAAAGGTTACGTGGAGTACAGCGGAGAAAAGGGTTAACTTGTACGGGGACGTAAATGAGATCTTATCTACGTCCCTGACTTGTAGATATACCTTAAATATGAACATGTATATAGATATTGTATTTAGCTAGTTTTACTTGAGGTGTTTTTATTTTCATTATTTCTGTTTGTTTTAACGAGGTTTTACGCTATTTTCAATATGATTTGAGCCATCCCGCGAGAAAACCAACATTATGGCCTCTGCGTAATGTATCGACCCAGATCAGCCTGCGCAGTCCGCGCATGATTAGGCTGGTCCGGCTCGATACGTTACACAGATATCACAAATTTGGTTTTCTCGCGGGACGGCTCATTACAGTTATATTACGGCGACAGAACATTCGTTCATGGTCCATGGGTAAACAGACCAGTAGTAGGCTAGGAAAAGTGCCTTGCCCAAGAGCACTCCAACATGACCGCCACGAAATCCCCGACGCACTATTTTTGTGGTCAATGCTGTATGCGTTTGTACGCGGTCAATTAAATTTCACAAAACATATAGTTAAAACCGTTTAGAAACAGCAATCACAATTTTCTTATAGAACTCATACTTTTGACTTGAGTGGCTATTCTAAACTGTTATGTTAACTTTAAAAAAAAAAAATATAACAACACACGTTATTTTCTGATGAAATTATACAGGGTTCTAAATTAGCAGTAGCAAGTAGCAAATTTGCTAATGCTACCTGAAAGATACATTTGCTACCTAATTTCAAAGCAGGTAGTAAGTTATTGCTACCAGCCAAAAAAGGTTAATTTCGAACCCTGAAATAGTTAAAAACAAAAAGTAGTTAAAACCCCGTTTTAGATAACTGCACTCACCCTCGACCAGACCGATGAATACAATCAGAATCGATGACGACAAGAACACATCTGGAATGTAGAAATCAGGGTTATATTCAGATTTACCTAATACCTTATAATAAAATAAATGTTAGACCTTCATATAATGAACAATTTTATTTATTTAATATATAACTATAATGTTACTCAAAGTAACTCAAAGTTCAAGCTTTCGGTCTGACGGCCTTCTTCAGGAACTGGAATTCATTGTACTGTTTTAGCATGTATCTTTCTCTGTCAGGTCAAATTACGCCAAATACATGAGCGGTGATGCTAATCTACTTCCAAATAGTCCCTACAAAATCCTTTGTTCGCGTCGAAATAACTGTGGACCTTCACAAGAATACATTGAGTAGATGACTTTGAGTTTAAATTCATTTTAAAAGTGTATAGGATGCACTGGCAATGATTGATTTGATGATTTGTTTGTACTTCGATCTCGTTTGAGAGTGAAAGTAGAGAATGTGACAAAACAGTTTTGTCCAAGCACCGATCTCGTCCAAAATGACAGACACCACGGATTATTTTTAAGTTTAGAAGTAACTCTTATGAATGATATTGGATCTTCCACCTGAGAAATCTTTAGAAAGTGTGACAATTGAGGGTTGAAACTGGTTGATTTACATGGAAACAAAGAAGGAAATGGTTTGGTCTATAGTGACCTTCAATACGTAGAGTATTACTAACAGGATGTTATTGATATTATGACGTCATTTCCTGTAACTGATACTTTTTCGTATTGAAACAGAAAGATACAGGATAAAACAGATCTATTATTCCAGATACCGAAAAATGACGTCAGGCTGAAAACTTAAAATTTAAGTTGCTTTATAGATATGAGCCGTTCCGTGAGTAAACCAACATTATTGACTTTGCGTAAAGTATCGACTCGGATCAGCATAAGCCTGTCGCGAAGGCTAAAGCGAACAGACTTGTTTCGCCACCTGTGGATTTCTTGATTCAGGAGTCATTACTCTATACCTCTATACCCCTGAGACGGAATGTATCGGCCCGGATCAGCCTGCGCGGACTGCGCAGGCTGATCTGGGTCGATACATTACGCAGAGTCAATAATGTTGGTTTTCTCGTGGCTTCAAACACGGGCATTGATTTCTAAACACATTCATTTTAACGGACGTCACTCGGTCAAGTGTTCTAGCAATATTCTGAATGATCTGAAAGCCTATGTCATGCGTTTTACAATTACAATTATGCAAATGAATATCCGCCGAATGCTGGTATTTGATCTAATATCGATAAATACTGTCACTGAGCGAGTACCAAAAGTGATATTTTCATTCGAGAAAATAATTATTTCGATGTTTCACGAAATTGAACGACATATCGATCCTACATCTTAACCCATATACATTTAGAAACGACAATTCTGCAGCAGACGACTTTGAACATATGTTGTCAAAAAGTAGAAAATCTCTATAATTGAATGGATAACCTAGGACTTAAATTGGAAAACATTGTGGCAAAAGGATAAATTTCTCGTTTTGAGCAATTTCTTCTTTTGTCACTATGTTTTCAAAAAGCCGTCTGCTGCAGAGGCGTTAGAAAGCGTCTATATGTGGGAAAGTGTTAAGTTTATCCTGAAATTTCACGCATCAGTCGTAATCAATGACTAGTTAACCCTTTCCCACATGCATAATCTGTGTGACACCTCTGCAGCAGACGACCTTAAAACATTGAGACAAAACGAGATACTTCTGATAATGGGAAATGTGTCCATTTGCTACAATATTTTCAAATCTATTAACCCTTTCCCTCATATAGACGCTTTCTGACGCCTCTGCAGCAGACGGCTTTTTGAAAACATAGTGCCAAAAGAAGAAATTGCACAAAACGTGCAATATCTCCTTTTGCCACAATGTTTTCCACTTTTTGTCATAGGTTATCCATTCAATTATGGAGATTTTCTATGTTTTAACAAAATACGTTCAAAGTCGTCTGCTGCAGAATTGCCGTATGAGGGAAAGGGTTAAATGATTTAACATTCATTTTTGGAGGTTCACCATAGTTTAAATTAGACGTTCTCGAATTCGTATGCTGCATACTTGTTGTATGTGGGAAATAGTTAACAAACAAGTTTGTTTTCTATTTATTTCATGCGATTCCTGACAGATGACATAGAGTGACGGGTTTTAGACAGAAAACAAAAAGAGAGATTAATTGATTGATTGGGGTTTAACGCCTTTTCAACAATTGTTCAGTCATATCAAGGCGACCAGTTCACCTACTCATGCGTTTCCTGGTTTCCCACACCAGTACACCAAACAACATACAAATCAAGCAACTGGCTACTTTTTCACATAGACTGTTAAACAGCCCATTGGTGAAAGACGAATGACGCAGGTCACAGTGACTTTTGTCAAACGTCGGAAAGAATGTTGGCCGAGCTTGGATTCGCACTCACAACCCCTGGATAGACAGCCCGCGTCGCTACCGACTGAGCTACCGGGGCTCGGCACAAAAAGAGAGAAACTACATTTTGATAATCTGTATGAATAAAACTCTATAATTATCAAAATTTCGATCACTTGGTATTTTTTTCAAAGATACAACCGAAATTTAAGTGCAGTCCATTCTGGGGTTGAAGATCAAATTGTGAGTATTGATAAGTACAGAGTTTATTCATACAAAGTGTTTTACAGACGTTTTCCCCTTTAGAAGTCCTTAGTAATGTACACAAATACCACTTGATAATTATAATTATTAAAACACTGAAAAGCATTAGAGTGGCGATCTTCGAACATCAACTGTGAGACATGTGTGACCAGTGCTGATCTGTTCTGATTCTGCACTATTAGTATATTAGTCAAATAGTGTTTAAAGAAACTTCTGTCAAGTAGTATCAATTTAGTTTCTTAACCATTTACAAATATATACGCTTTCTGATGCCTTTGCAGCAGATGTTTTTTTTGTAAAAACATTTTGACAAAAGAAGAAATTGCTCAAAACGATCAATTTCTTCTTTTGCCACAATGGTTTCAACATTTTTCAGTAATTGTATCTTCCATTTATAGAGAATATTTTTGTATATGTGCCTAGATGTTTAAACATTTACCATATATATACGCTTTCTGATGCCTTTGCAGCAGATGTTTTTTTGTAAAAACATTTTGACAAAAGAAGAAATTGCTCAAAACGATCAATTTCTTCTTTTGCCACAATGATTTCAACATTTTTCAGTAATTGTATCTTCCATTTATAGAGAATCTTTTTGTATATGTGCCTAGATGTTTAAACATTTATCATATATATACGCTTTCTGATGCCTTTGCAGCAGATGTTTTTTTGTAAAAACATTTTGACAAAAGAAGAAATTGCTCAAAACGATCAATTTCTTCTTTTGCCACAATGATTTCAACATTTTTCAGTAATTGTATCTTCCATTTATAGAGAATCTTTTTGTATATGTGCCTAGATGTTTAAACATTTACCATATATATACGCTTTCTGATGCCTTTGCAGCAGATGTTTTTTTGTAAAAACATTTTGACAAAAGAAGAAATTGCTCAAAACGATCAATTTCTTCTTTTGCCACAATGATTTCAACATTTTTCAGTAATTGTATCTTCCATTTATAGAGAATCTGTTTGTATATGTGCCTAGATGTTTAAACATTTACCATATATATACGCTTTCTGATGCCTTTGCAGCAGATGTTTTTTGCTCAAAACGATCAATTTCTTCTTTTTCCACAATGATTTCAACATTTTTCAGTAATTGTATCTTCCATTTATAGAGAATCTGTTTGTATATGTGCCTAGATGTTTAAACATTTACCATATATATACGCTTTCTGATGCCTTTGCAGCAGATGTTTTTTGCTCAAAACGATCAATTTCTTCTTTTTCCACAATGATTTCAACATTTTTCAGTAATTGTATCTTTCATTTATAGAGATTTATTTTGTGCGCGTGCCTAGATGTGTTCACAGTCGTCTGCTGTATGTGGGAAATGCACATGTAGCTACTTTTCCACTCGTATAGTGATTGCGTTAAGATTGGTTTTCCCGAAGCATCACTTATTAAATAAAATCCTTTATTTCACGGAGGAAAGACAATGTTTACTTACACATCCTTATCTGACGACGTCATATGGTTATATAATATTATGGCCATCCCAAAAGTCATATAATATAGGTAAAGATAAGGAATTAACTTAATAAAAACCCTTAAATAGAAAAAGACAAACAGTCTGTTGGTATTGTGTTTTTATCAGTCAGTCAGTCGTAATGCTAACCCCACACTCCTGAGGAGAGAAAGCCATTACTTCATTTTTTAATGAATGTTGTCAGACCGACCGGTGTAGAACCGGTTTCCTCTTGATCCAGAGGCAGTTTTAGAAAAAAGTAGCCTGGTTTAGAAAAACAAACAAAAAAAACACGATAGGTCAGTCGGATACGACGAAGTTTATCAAGCCAGGAGTCGCGAATTTGAACCCCGAATAGGCCATTTATGTTTTCCGATGATTGACAAACGTCATTGTGACTAGCGCAATTCGTCTTCCAGTAAATAGTTAGATAGTCTATACCGGCAGGTAGCCAGTTGCCTGGGAAGAATGTTGGTTCAACACAGGTGCAAGAGAGTCAGGAAACGCAGCGTATGCGAACTTACCGTCGTGATATAAATGAAATACCGCTGAAAACGGCGTAAAATTCCAATAAATTAACCAATCATGCAATCAAGCGTTAAATGAGCTGCGCCGGGCAATTTGGAGTCTTGATGCATGTCTACCTTTACACCACAGAGACGATCGCTAGAATGGCTGCTCTTGGTGCCGAAAACGTCGCAATTTCAAAACTCGCATACTCTTCTATTGACACGACTTATGGAGTGTTAGCAATCAAGAATCTGACCATAATCCCCATAATCCTCTGACACCAATATTCCTCACACTGTTCTTTTCAAGCAACTGGCTGCTTTTCCACCGGAACTGTTAGTCCATCGGTAAATGACGAATGTCGATTGTCACAGTGATTTTTATTCAACGTCGGAAAGAATGTTGACCGAGCTTGGGTTCGAACTCACATCCACTGTATTGACAGCCCTCGATTGAGCTATCGGGGCTAGGCCACTTGTTCAGGCATCTTTGTACATGTCTTTGTGGTTCTTATATGCTTGAGTTCACAGCTCATTTTAGTTGGTTTTGAGGCTATTTTGCGGGTCCGTTTGAAAGGTGAAATTTGCGGCATAAAATAACAAATCGTGAACATAAATAGGTATTACTTAGATTTAAATTTTAATTTATCAGTGTATACCAATAATTATTGAACGTTTTCCTAATTTACTATGGACATTTGCTGCTAACGCTGATGACGATCGGGTGATATAAATGTCAAGGCTAGCTATAGCAGATAGGGCCTAATACTGCTCCCTTAATGCCAACAATATATGTCACAATTGAGAGGCACAACAGAAATTCCAACTTCCAAGCATTTGCGACGGCCTCGGTTGTGTAGTGGTAGAGCGTTCGCTTAGGGTGCTGGAGGTCGCGGGTTCGATTCCCGGCGGGGTCATACGAAATACTTTAAAAATGGTCGTAATTGCTGCCCTACTTGGCGCTCAGGGCTGCGGGGTACGACTCACCGACTGATGTCAGGATAAATGAACCAGTTGAACTGATGACTTACCCAGGAAACGCCGTGATATAACTGAACAATTGTTGAAAGTGGTTTAAAACACAAACAAACCAATTAATTAATCAAATAATCCGGGCTTTAGCGATCAATGCGGATTCAGACCATCCTGCGCCTTTGCGTCGTCCGATCTGGATTCGCACTCTTAACATAGTAGTCTAAAAAGGATTGAAAAGCCTCTGACATAATACATAAACACGTCAGTCAGGATTAATGGACCAATAGTACTGGTAACTTTCCAAGAAAACGTCGTTATATAACTGCAAAAATGTCGAAAACTGCATAAAACACCAAATAATCAATCAATCAACCAGGGCATTAGCGACCAATGCAGATTCAGACCATTCTGCGCCTTTGTGTGGTCCAATCTAGATTTGCACTCTTAACATAGTAGTCAAAGCAGGATTAAAAAGCCTCTGACTGAGCGCGATACATAAACACATGAGTCAGGATAAACGGTCCAGTAGTACTGGTAACTTTCCAAGAAAACGCCGTGATATAACTGAACAAATGTCGAGAACTGCCTAAAAAGCCAAATAATCAATCAATCCGGGTATTTGCAACTAATGCAGATTCAGACTATCCTGTGCCTTTGTGCGGTCCGATTTAGATTTACACTCTTAACATAGTAATCAAAGAAAAGTCTCTGACGTAGCGCGATATATATATATCCTATATATAGACACTTTCTGACACCTCTGCAACAGGCGACTTTTGAAACCATTTTGACACAGGAGAAACTGTATTTAATATAAATTTTATTTTTTTAAAAAATCCATATTTTTGCATGCAAGTCGTCTGCTGCAAATATGTTGAATGTGGCAAAGGGGGTTAAATGTTTACCGAGAATGTACATTTATGTCACTTAAATGGGGTCTATGAAGACCATGATGATATACTGCGAACACGCATGCCCTCCTTATTCGTCACTGTAAATTAATACCCTAAAAGTCTAGACGTAGATAATGATTAGATCACATGGTGGTACAAGCATATTTTAATTTTGTCGGTAAAAATATTATGAGCCGTTCTGCGAGAAAAATCCACGTTCTGGTCTCCGCGTAATGTATCCACCCGGATCAGCCTAAGCATGCCGTGCAGGCTAACACGAACAAGCTCTTTTCGCCCCCTGTGGATTTTCTGTTTCAGGAATCACTACTCTATCTATCCCCCCTTAGACGGAATGTGTCGGCCGGATCAGTCTGCGCGGACAGCGCAGGCTGATCTGGTCGATGCATTACGCAGATATATTGATATGAGCCGTTCTGCGAGAAAAATCCACGTTCTGGTCTCCGCGTAATGTATCCACCCGGATCAGCCTAAGCATGCCGTACAGGCTAACACGGAAGGCTCTTTTCGCCCCCTGTGGATTTTCTGTTTTAGGAATCATTACCCTATACCTCTATCCACCTCAGACGGAATGTGTCGGCCCGGATTAGCCTGCGCGGACTGCGCAGGCCGATCTGGGTCGACACATTACGCAGAGTCCATATTGTTGGTTTTCTCGCGGGACGGCTCCTATGTTTGTTTTCGTTAAGTACGGATGAATTATAAATTACTGATGTAAAGTAATCGTCGATTTTGGTTGTAAATAACCGGCACGTATAGTTTAACAAGATATAGTCCGGAGGCTAACAGCCCATTTTTGTAGGAATCGTGCATTTTGTGATAAAGCATGGGATTTGGCACACAGTTACTATGACCCATTACGGCTTAATTAAGAATGGGACCCCAACTGAATTTTGCCAATTGCGGCTGTGGCGGCCATTTTTCAAAATGGCCGCCATGACGCATAATAGTGTCTTATTTCTTCATTAAAAATAATTTTGTTCGAAGTTTTTGTTCCTATACCCATGTTTTTAAGATCAAGGAATATGAAAATGACATCAGTTGCAACAAATTGTTTGTCGACCATTTTGTTTTTCAAAATGGCCGCCATTTTGAGTTAAAATGTAAAGTTTTCTCAATTTACTTTGTGAAAAAATATGATATTTTTCATATTAAACGGTTTTCTTCATTACAAAAAAACCTTTCACACAGTCCCAGTGGCAAATGAGCTTATGCCTTATGCAGAACAAAATAAATTAAACAGAAATCATGTACACATCTGTCCATGTACGGCATCAAGTTTACAAATAATAATTGTATCTGACCAGGATTACGTTACATGCATCCGCCACAATTGTACAGTGTTGTACATGGCAAGTTTTCTTTTCTGCATTTGCACTTTCCCTTATTTCCCTTGCTGCACCCATGTTTAATGACAACAGGACATGCTCTACCGGCAGGCGAGAGATTCATCCATTTGATGCTCCATTGTGCAGTGGATGAGCCCCAAATCCAACCGAAGTCTGATAGACTGGGCAAACGTGGGGTTTTTATAATCGATTGACCCCATACGTGATCTGCCTCATTCCCTGCTCCTAATCAATGCTGGATTAAAGCATCTTGTGTTGGTGGAATGTTCTCTATTTCTGAGTAAATAAAGACTGCTGCGCTCCGTTAACGCTACTGTCGGTGCTTCCACAGTCATACATGATTACCAATAATCTCTCAAATGTGGGTAGTACATCTAGGACATTTTGTTTGGATGGCGTCCTAGCTAATGTGCATAAAACATTAGAAGCATCGTAACAGACATTCCAGGCAGACCAGGCTGTTCGTTTACCTTTTCCAGCAAAGAAAGATGTAACATTGAATCCAGTTAGGGCATGAAATGCAGCAATTGCTGTGGACTTATTTTTGCCAATTGTTTGAGACATGGCTGTAATATCAAGGTACCGAAAAGTGCTACCTGTACCAAATGACAACCATGGACATTCACAATCAATCTTCTGGGCCAAATGTATGCCTATGACAACTACATCCGTATCAACAGTTCTAATAAGGATCTTCTGCATGCCCTGTTGAGGTACATCTAAAGCATGTACAAACATCCTAGTGTCAGACTCCTCATGCGTATATTCTAATAACTCATAAAAGATGATTCATACATTACACATTCATCGATAGGATGAAACAGTTCAGGTGTGTTGTCGTCTTCGCGCAGAAACTCTTGCCAATTTCCAGGCATCATATGTGTTCCTTCAACATGGCTCCGTATGCCTTTACCCCTTTTCTGTACCAGCTTTCAGAATATCCTTCTTGTAAATACCATATCAACTCTTTTTACAGCATCGCTATTAAATTGTTTGCGAATGTATTCCATCGACTTTGCAATATAATCATCAAATGAATCTGATATCTTGGCACACGTTGTAAAGCGGTGAAAACAATGAACTATCACGTTTCATGGGTGTTTTTGCTGTTTCGTTTTCTCTTTCGGCACATGCTTTCTAAAGAGTAGTATGCTTATAGAAAACTGTCGGCCGTTCCAGAAGTGGCTATTTGAGAATTTGAGCTAGTGGATGTCCATCCTGACCCATCAAGTATATCACCCAAGCATTTTAGCAATGTCATCTTTATATGTAGTCCTCCTAACATTATCACATAAGAGTCTTGCCCAAGTGTTTCTGGACATCCCCATTGAATGTTTTTTGCAATTTTATATAGTGGATGGTCACAGGCTATGACAGGGGTTTGTCCGCGGTAAACAGTATCAACAGCATTTTGCACCACATCCAATAAATGCTTAATCATTGAAACTGACTTGAACTCGTCTAGAAATAGCGGCAACAGTGTACTGATAGCTGGTTGGATTGTGGTTATGGCTTGATGGTAAGCATGATAAGCAGCCCACGATGCATTTCCATCACTTTGACTGGATTCTCTGCTATACTTGTCCACTGTAATTCTGCTTCATCATCAGCTGTATGATTAGGTTTGTTAAGTTCAAGTATTTCTGGAATATGTGGATCTTTGATTGCCGCAACAGATGCTACATTCTGTAGCTGTGAGGACGGTTGGAAATTGTGCGGTCAGAGTTGAATAGTGGGGAACGTGTTTAATCAATAACAACGTTCTCTGGATGTTGAAAAAGAGAAATGCTTGTTTCATGGAATTAGGTTTTGGAACTTGTGGAAGTAGGGTCATTTTCTATGTTGTCTATTGATGATGTTGTGACAATACCTATTTTCAAGAATTGTGAACACACTGCTCCTTATGTTTCAAAGCGGCCAATTGCAGAATTAGCTAGATCAGGAGACATACGAAGAATGCGGTAATAAGTAACAGAAAGTCCAATATTGTGTAATGTATTTATCATGTCCTTAGATCGGGTTTTAGAATGAATATAATGCTCCAAGAAACAAGGGCAGTAGAGGTTCACGAACTCGACTGTGTCTGGCATCTCCGGATACCGTTTTCAAATGGCGACATAGTTATACAGAGTTATACAGTTTTAGCTGTGATAGAGACAGTGCAGCCTGTGATGTGTAGTTTGCTTCATTGTTAATACTTGTACCATTGAGTTTCATATAAATCAGAGTAAGCTATGATCAGGGCACAAAACTTTGCTGGTAATCATTTGGAAAAGTACCATCAAATGGTGGAAATTCATTGGTGAACATATCACGCCGAATTATATCTGCAATCCGTGACATAATAACTGTCTCACTTCATAATAACTGTGTCACTTTCAGTAGAGCGTTGACACATTTTCTTACTACTTGTGCAAGCAATTCAACATGGTGCAAGTAAAATATCACGGCCCTCACAGTGTGGCTCTAACTGCGGGAGGTATCCAAGTATATTCTGTTTAAATCTGGTTGCATGGACACTTGATCGTGCCTGCTTCTGTAGTTGGTGAAGTCTAGAAGTATACAGTCAAGTCAATTCTGATAGTTGGTATACCGGTATTGTCTCATCCCTTTCCAAAACTCTTTGAATGTTTGAAATTAATTCGCAAAATCAGAATCTTTGGCAGTATCTGAAATGTCACTCGTCTGTGCTGTATTCGATTCTGCTCGATCTCTGATATAGAGAGAAACTAAACATTGAGCATGCTATTTCATTTATATATCTACAACGTCTCCTCTACTCAACTTGGCTAATAAATATTGATCTTGAAGATTAATCGCACATTGTCTTACTTTTGTGTAGGGGATAAGCTTTTGTTCCAGATTTGTTGCAAAAAAGACAAGTCGTATCCGGATACAAAGGCTTTGTTACCTTCTGTCGTGTAAATGTCCCTGGTATTTCAGAAACGTCATCACTACTCTTGCATTTTGTAGCACGCTGTAAATTATTTTCGTTGTATTTTAACATACAGCTCTTATGATATTTTGCATGCCGTTTAAAGAATGTAGATGTAAGACTATCACCCTCGTTCAAACGATGTCACTTAAAAGATGATAGCAATTGACCAGGCTCATGGAAGGCAGACAAATTGTTTGCTAGTTTTTTGTATCCGGCACCACAACATGCACGGCCTGTAGGACATATCATCTCCTCTTCAATTATTAGCTCACACAAAATATATTAATCCCAATTGATGTCTGGCATATTCTGTTTTAACAATTTTTAAGCTTTTGCCATGTTAATTTAATTTTAGTACACAACAGAGTTATCTGTAAAGTAAAAATATTGTTAAAGCTTTCACTATATATACATATAAGGAAAGGATCTTTAAAGTTTCCAGTATATCTACATATAAGGAATACAAGTCCCACCACCCGACGGCTGTTTTTTATCAGATCAAAGTAACAGTAATCTTGTTAGAGTCACATAAGGAACATTCGTGCCAATTCATTTTCAAATTAGGCCAGTACGTTTGGACAAGAAGATTTTTAAAAATGTTGCCATTTTTCCAATGCCGCAGCAAACCAAGTTCTACACAGAGTTAAAGTATTTGGACACATTTGAAAGAAGATCACCTAAGGAACATTCCTGTGATTTTTTTTGACATTGGTCCGGTGGTTTAGTAGGAAAATCCGTTTGCAGAAAAATATGAACGGACAATCAGCCATACATAGACAGACGGACATACAGACGCAGCCATCGCCGGACGGTGAATGTTCTCAATAGCTCATACCGCACTTTGTGACATATGAAAAATGGTGTTCATAGTTAGTAACACATAATAGCACAAAACAATTACATTTATGCCATTTTTTGTCTCAAGATTGTATAAAAACTTTACATGTTAACGTTAAATGGCGGCCATTTTGGAAAACAAAATGGCCGAAACACGTGTTGTGACAAAGGTTGACCTATTTACCTGTTTTTTCATAGAAAATATGAATAAAAATAATGAAACTTTGATAATATCTCAATTATTTGTCAAAATATAAGAGATTTTAAATTGTTGTGTCGGCCATTTTTAAAAATGGCCGCCACAGCTGCTACAGGCACAATCTGGTTGGGGTCCCGTTTGAAAATGAATAAGTGTATACCACATCACCTTTGTACCAAGTTTCATACTTGTATCAAAAAGTGCATGATTTTTTGCTTAGCCTCCAGACTAATAGGAGATATAGCTAATTTGATAAGGAAGGGACGCCCATAACTAATAACACAATAAGAACGTTGCACCAATTTCTATTTATTCCTTACAACAAAAAACAACAACAAAAACAACACCATTTCAATACAAGGATCCAATGTGGAACACATTACCTAGACGAAGTAACCCGTTTACTGATGATATTAATGTTGCATAGCCTCTACCAACAGTACAGGGCCAGGCCACCAGGCGTATTCTCGCTAGAGTCTATACTGGCGGCTGCCAAACTCAGCATTTGTATGTTAATATTCATATTTACTCGTTCAAACTGAAAGCTCGACAATTCCATTTTTAAAATTCGGCCTTGAAATGTGACTCAGCTGCCTCAACCAACTTTTGGTATTGAAGTCTGTGCGAACAGTGGCGATTTAGGTGAACCTCCCTATGGCCTTCAATGTGCGTATACATGTAATATAGTATTAACTCTTGACGAGAAACCGAGACGCATAGCCTTATTACGTTATAAGTGTTGTTACATCAATGACGTAATCCTGGACAGTACACAGACTTAGCTCAAAGATTGAAAAAGATTGACAAACGTGTAACGTAAATTAATCGTATAAACCAGTATAAACAATCGTATAAACCAGTATAAACAATCGTATAAACTAGTATAAAACAATCGTATAAACCAGTATAAACAATCGTATAAACCAGTATAAACAATCGTATAAACCAGTATAAAACAATCTTAAAAACCAGTATAACGAGCTATCGTGCTTAAACTATTTATAGATCGATGCCTAATTCGGCAAAAAAAAATGTGTTTATTTCTTTGTTATCTTTAAAGTTTATACCAATAGGAATGAACATAATTTTATTTGGCTTTTACAACTATGAGAACATTCAGGCAAGTTACATAATGGCGACAGTGCACTTATACATGATCCCACGAGGCAATGTAGGGTCCTGAAACTCCATCTCCCCTCATTCTATCGACTTGGTCACGGCAGAAACAGAAACATGATATTCTTGATTACACACAACCAAGTAACTTTATTTCGTTGCCCTTAATGTGGGTTTTTTAAGCCATCAAAGGGTCAAAGTTACATTTTAGAGGAAACATTTAGCTCAGTCATACATGTTTTATTATACAATAGGACGGTAAGTTTGTTTATCCAGCTGGTAGGTAGTACGTAGCTCAATTAACTACGTGGACCTGTACTCTACCCTTTGACTACTGAAACAGATTGTATGAAGCATGAGCAACCAGAATAGAACCAGTTCAGACATCTTACTATCGGCTGATCCATTCACCATTGTTATCTTGATTTTCCAAATATTTGCTATGGAATTTTCCAAAAGCAAAGCTTGCCAATCATAAAAGAAAGGGTGAGTGATAATAACATATTCATTTCTAGATTTCACACGAAAACATAAACTAAGTGTACGTGCAATATTTAGAGTTACGGTGTGTATCTAAAACGAATCATATTTAAAAGTGGTTAAAATCATTGTCTTCAGAATCAATCTTATCTTAACCAGACCTAATCTTCGCCGCTGTAGCAACTGCTCGAATGGATCTGATGACTGCTGCATACAGATCTTCTTAGAATGACCAGACGATCAAAGCGTGGCCTACAAATATCAGTTTTTATCAACAGGGGAGAGAACCCATGTTATAACCCGACTTTTAACAACAGTTACGTGTGTCGTAATACACAACTTTCAACTGTTTTTGCAAATGTCAAATTAGACGTTCGTGCAGTCTAATCTGGGTCTACTTTGTTCGCTACTCAGATGTCGTTATTCAATAAAGATCCACCAGCTACACTAGTCCAGTAGGAATGTTTAACTATGGCTTTATGGCAAATAAAACAGTTTTGTCTTAACGCACGTGTGATATTTAAGTTGTAGGTTATCCTTTAAACGCAAAGATCCCATGGAAATGATTACCTATAAATGTCATATCAAATAGAACATTTTTTTGTCTGAAAGCACGTGTGATATTTAATGTGTATGTTATCCTTTAGACGCAAAGATCCAATGGAAATTATATACTATAAATGTCATTGCAAATATAACATTTTTCTGAATGATTGTCTGATCATAAATATAAGGTCATCCATTAGCCACCAGAGTCCGATGCAAATGATTAACTATGGCATTATAGAAAATATGTTATTCTGGACGACGCATATCTGATAACACATTTAAGTATATCCATTAGAAACCAGAATCAGATGAAACCAGCCTGAAAGTATATCCGTTATCGTAAATAAGTTTGACGTTATCCGGAATTGTTAACAGGCAAATCTCTATCCGTTATCGTGAACAAGTCTTTTTCCATTACCGTTAACAACTCTTGACTTTATCCGGCATTCTTAACAAGCCAGACTCTATCCGCTATCCTTAACAAACCTGACTCTATCCGTTATCGTTTACAACCAAATTCCGATGTAAATGATCATCACTACTGGAAAACTTTCTAGGTCTACTCAAGTGTTGAAAACCCTTTTTGTTGCTGGTCGACGAAAAATCCGGTTTTGACATGCTCTTGTTGATATCTGGCAACGAGAGCTCACCTAGACTCTGTTTAGAAAAGCTCTTGTGTAATTTATTCGTTCGCGAAGGGAATGACTGCGAAAATACATCATCATCCGAAGTCGTTTCATCACTAATTGTTTTAAAAGCTCTTGGAATATGGCTAGTATCACTATCTTCTTGTGTATCTGAAGTTGGCGTACTACTTCCGGAATTTACCATAAACCCGGCAACACTGCGCAGATCCGGAAGTGATATCGACGGACGACGTTGTCTGCGTATACTATGTGCCGGTAATTGTATGTCTCGATTGCTATCGACCTGTACGCCATCTCGATTAGAATTCATTGGTGGTAGCATGTTCATGCTGTTTCTTTTAAAACATTCCTCCAACAAACTATTCTGTTTATGGTGGCGCCGTTGCATTTTCGGAGAAGATAGATGAAGCGAGGTAACCATATGCGTTTTATCAAACGTGTTAGGATTCGTACGAGTTACTGGTGCTGATTCACATTTCTCGGGCAGATCACTTGCTTGTATCGTTCTTGTCAAATCTAACGTCGGACGTGATAACAGTTTATTTTCCTTACCGACAGACATTGCAGGTTCGTACGTCTTCTCAATTGGTGCTGAGCTAACAGAAGGCCGCTCCTTCCGATTGGATTGCGTTGGATTTAATTTGATGACGTCACGATGACGTTGATTTCGAGTCCTCTTCTTTTGTTGTAGTCCCACCGTTTTATCGACGTGTGAATGGAATAACTTTATGACCGACTTGTCCCCACTCTTCTCTGCTATGGTTACGGGAGTTTGACCTGGGAAATAAATTTACTTTACTTAACACTTTCCAATATACAATAGATCTGCATGAGAAGACAAGGAATATCTCGACAAAAACCTAAGTATCAAGTACAATTGAAAACATTTTGTCAAAAGGAAAAATTGCTTATTATGAGCAATTTTCTATTGTGCCACACTGCTTCAAAGCGGTTTGCTGCAAATGCGACCACATGCGTCTACAAGTGGTAAAGGTTTTAGAAAATATTTCATTTCTGAAAGACGTATCATATACATAGACACACTTTTTACAGATTTAACATTTTTTTATTTTACAGACAAAGGGGTTGGACAACAAGTTCCTTCAACTAAAGCAACGGCAATCCTCCATGCGTAGTCCTCGTACTTCAATAAATAGTTTTACGTCTTACGTTTAACAAAAGTATACGAGACAAGCACAATTCGTGATCCACCAATGGATAACACTCTATGTGGATAATCAGCCTGTTGCTTTGAAATAATGCCTAGTGTTGTCTGAGAAAGCCAGAGCAAACCAGGAAACATGTTAAACTGTCCGCCGTGATATGAAGCAATCAGTGTTGAAAACGACGTAAAACGCACACCAATCTTCAGTTTAAATAATAAATGACAAGGTTTCGATTGTTAACTGTTTCAAACTTATAAGAAGCGTTACATCGTTACATTTGTTATGCTTATCATATCGACACCAGAGCGATGCATCTGTTCGCTCTGGAATATCAACTCGACGAATTTGATTGTTATGATTTCACACTATTGACCTTATTACCTACATGCAAGAATATTTGAGCCGTCCCTCGAGAAAACCAACATACTTGCCTCTGCGTAATGTATCGACCCAGATCATCATGCGCAGTCTGCGCAGACTGATCCGGGCCGACACATTCCATCTCAGGGGGATCGAGGTATAGAGTTATGATTCCTGAAACAGAGAATCAACATGAGGCGAAAATTGTCTGTCCGGGTTAGCCGACGCCGCATGCTTATGCTTATGCTTAGTTCACAATGTTGGTTGGCTCATTCATTTATCATTATAGGTTTAACTATTTTCTTTTTTTATTAAACAATCATAATATATGTGTCGTTTTACCCTCAAATTGCATTTTCATAATACAAATCACAGATCTGATTGGCCATTTCCCACTTGCAGACACTTTTTGACACATCTGCAACAGACAACCTAAGAACATATTGTGGCAAAATGATAAATGCTCATAATGAGCAATGTCTCCTTTTGCAATAATGTTTCAACTCTGTTGAATATTACTGCTATCATTCAAAGAAGTTTTCTATGATCAAAATCGTCTGTTGCATATGTGTTGTATGTGGTAAAGGGTTAACGACATAATAATACACATCGTTGCATACATTGATCCGTTCAATAGTATCGATTAATACCTTTTGCATTGTGAACGGTCAGAAGTCTGGGTCCATAAGGATGCTGTAATATATCCTCTAGAGTGTATATATCACAATTCTGTACGGCGTACGATAACGCCGAATTTCCATCAAAATCTGTCAGAGATACGTCTGTACTCTCAAAATCTAACAATCCTTCTATAATCACTGGTTTGTTTGCAATACAGGCGTGCATTAACACCGTTCTTCCCCACGAATCCTGTATATTTACATCCGGGTATCTTTCGAACACGTGTTCTATGGTCACTTTTAACGACGTGATGTCGAAGTTGACGTAACAAAGTTTCATCAGAATTGTCTGAAGGTCGTGTGTGACGTCACGGAAATCGACATCAATATCGTTGTCGTTCAGAAGCATGGTGAGCCTGCTTGAATCGCATTCATAAAGCGCCTGACTGATCTGTTCGTTGATGTCGTCCGTATCCATTATAGCAAGGACCTCGTTAACGTTCGTGTATATCAATGCCACTGAAATGATAGTCAAGTAAATATTTTGTTTGAAGTTTAAACCGCTGTTAAAGAATCATTTGTACCAAAACTGTAAAACAAAAACAGACCTACTATGTGTACCACTACGTTTGCACAAAATACTTATATAAAAGACTCAAATGATATTAATATTATTATATAATAAGGAAGATTAAAAGTATTTGTTTATGCCTTAATTTATAGTTCACCACTTATATTACTCACTTGTAAACTGCCTGAACTTTGTGTTGATATAAAAGGAATATTATGTTGCAGTGGCGAGACTGGGTTTATCATTGTACTACATGGGGAGTGGACATTTGATATCTCGCGAGACCGAAACAAACGACATTACTAAGTCATGTCTCGCTACTGCAACATAATTTTGAATAAAGAACCATTATACAAATTTCGATATTTTCAATTGCGAAATTTCACAATTAACACAAAAGTTAAAAATTACTAATGGCGTGTGAATCACGCCCAACTACTGTCTCATTATTTCAGTGCGGTACCATTACAATATTTGGTACCGTATTTGACCTACTTGAGTACTGTGTTTGATTTGTGCATGACACTCTGCTTGTATTAGCACGGGGAAATGGGCAGATATTTAATAAATGTATTAACACATTACTTACATTGGCATACAACTAGCGAGGCTTGTACCTTTAAAAGATGGGTCTAGGCCTAAACTACTTGTAGACGGACAGTAAAGAGTTGGATGACTGTGAGAAACACATTTTAAACTGTACGCAGACGCATGAGTTTGATTGTTTGTAAGATGTTTTAAAGCCGCTTTAAAGATTTTTTTTAATTATATCAGGGCGTTTCCCGTGTAAGTTACCGGTATTACTGGTACGAAGGTAAGTCGGTCGTAATGCTTACACCACCAACGTTGGGCTTATATTTGGAAGAGCCATTACATTCATTCCAAAAGTACTTAGTATGACCAGGCTGGGGGGATCAAACTTACGAATTCCCGCAACGAGGCAGATGCTCTGCAATTATGCCACAGAGGTGTCGCAGATGCAATATGACCCCAAATCACTAGACGCCATTGTCATGGCGTATCACGTCTTTTATTTCAATTGAAATGTTTACATCGTTGATCCCCATCATTATTGTGTTTTTACTTAAATCGCCACCATTAAATTAATATTATACCGACTGTTAGATGATTATTATTCATTACGGATGTTACTAGTATCATCAGTATCTATATCATTAGTAAAACTATTATTAAAGTTATGTTCAAAGTTAAGACAATAAATAATAATGATATGAGAAGACGCAGGCGAAAGATAAGAAAAACAATAGAAGAAGAAGAAGGAGAAGAAGAAGAAGAAGAAGAAGAAGATGATGAAAAAGAATAAGGAGAAGAAGAAGGAGAAGAAGAAGAAAAAGAAGAAGAAGAAGGAGTAGTAGAAGAAGAAGAAGAAGAAGAAGAAGAAGAAGAAGAAGAAGAAGAAGAAAAGAACAAGAAGAACAAGAAGAAGAAGAAGAAGAAGAAGAAGAAGAAGAAGAACAAGAACAAGAACAAGAACAAGAACAAGAAGAACAAGAAGAACAAGAAGAACAAGAAGAAGAAGAAGAACAAGAAGAACAAGAAGAACAAGAAGAAGAAGAAGAAGAAGACGGAGAAGAAGAAGAATAAGACGAAAAAGGAGTAGAAGAAGAATAATAAGAAGAAAAAGGAGTAGAAGAAGAATAATAAGAAGAAAAAGGAGTAGAAGAAGAAGACGGAGAAGAAGAATAATAAGAAGAAGAAGAAGAAGAAGAAGAAGAAGAAGAAGAAGAAGAAGAAGAAGAAGAAGAAGAAGAAGAAGAAGAAGAAGAAGAAGAAGAAGAAGAAGAAGAAGAAGAAGAAGAAGAAGAAGAAGAAGAAGAAGAAGAAGAAAAAGGAGTAGAAGAAGAAGACTGAGAAGAAGAAGAAGAAGAAGAAAAAGGAGTAGAAGAAGAAGACGGAGGACGAGAAGGGGTAGAAGAAGTACAACAACAACAAGAAGGAAGAGGATGAGAAGAAGAAAAAGTAGATAACAACAATAACAAAATATACCTATATTTCCATTAATTTTATCCAATAAAACTTCATAAGAATTAAAATAATGTCCAAACAACTGTTCAACAGGTTCTCACATTCATTTTGTTGTTGTGTCTAAAAGCTTAGAGTATATATGTTTTACAAAACGTGGGTTTAATCCGTATTTAAATATGTAGATGAGATTAACAGTAGGGTGGATTGTTGATTTATTGCAGATTAATGGGATTAACAAAAAATCTCGACGAGTCCAAATAAGTAGACATTACAGATGTATTACAGAAGTGCTGACGTAAGTCAAATTTATTAATTATGCAATGATATTAAAACAGAACGTCAATAATGTACTCGACAATTTCCGTATAAACCCGTACCAACCGGGAATGACATATCGACACGTCCTAGAACCGATATTTCACGATTTCGGACGGAAATTGCCGAGCCTATAGAACTCGCCGAGTCCATTATAGAGAGGATGTCCTACCTTTATTCACAAGCCCTAGGAATTATAAATACTTCGATTATGACTCAAGTATTGAATATCTGTATTTGGGGAACACTTGCACTCAAGTATATATAGTCAGACAGTCCTATTTGTTCATGTATTTTTAGTGAATAATTACACTTCGTGCATAATTACAACCGACTATTACGACCGTCTCTGTACATTAATGTCTTTACCCTTTCCCTCAAAAAGACGCTTTCTGGCGCCTCTGCATCAGACGGCTTTTTGAAAACATAGTGACTATACTATGTAACTTTTATTGAATAAAATATGTTCAAACTAAACTATAGGAGATTGATTGATTGATTGATTGATTGATTGATTGATTGATTGCTTTCTGACGCCTCTGCAGTAGACGGCTTTTTGAAAAACATAGTGACAAAAGAAGAAATTGCTCAAAACGAGCAATTTCTCCTTTTGCCACAAAGTTTTTCACTTTTAGTCATAGGTTGTCCATTCAATTATAGCGATTTTCTA